>CAJNDV010015814.1:21913-39646 GCA_905221635.1 Symbiodinium sp. CCMP2456 | reverse complement strand
CAATCCCACCACCAATCCCACCACCACCACCACCACCACCACCACCAGCACCACCACCACAACCACAATCATAACCACAACCACAACCACAACCACAACCACAACCACAACCACCACCAGCACCGACAGCGCCAACACCACCAACACCACCAACACCAGCAAGCCAACCAACACCACCAGCGCCTCCACCACCAACACCAAAAACACCGCCAACACTACCAGCACACCAGCGCCATCTTCATCAGAACCGATCCCCTCCCCAACAACAGCAGCACTAACACAAACAACACCAACCCAAACACAGCAACAGCTAAGCAACAACAGCAACACGACAACTTGCCTTGCTCCTATCTCTGTCAGTACCCGGAACCCGTTCCGGAACCTGATGCCCGCGTGTATTCTAGCCAAGTGTGGGAGTGTGGGAGGCAAAGCCCTGCCACCAGCCAGGCTCGCTGGCCCCGGGGGGGTGCGGTAAGTTCAGATTTTCCTGGATCTCACGGATTTGCCTTTTTCAGGTTACGGCCCTTGTCGTTATGGTTCAGATGCCAAAAAATGTAGGTGCCAAAGAGCATAGCTTCTCTGCAGAGTAGGATGCAGTGTCTGAACCCAACAACGACAACGGAACTCATGCACTTTTATGGTTCGTCCATGTCGTCATCCGACGAGGGTGTCGGTGCCAGAGGTTGCGAGCTTTGTGAGTTTGATCGCTGGACAAGGTTCAATATCAAGTTTAGCACTTGGAGGCCAATCCGATTTCAGACTGAATGATGTGGAAGTGCGGGACGGATCTGATCTTTCGAACTAGTCATCGGAGCAGCATGTCCCGCAAGGTGGAGTGTTTTTGCCTGGAGTGTGAGACAGCCCAAGCCATTTGCATTGCAGGCGCAGACGCGGCGCTACGAGGCTTCCGACCGTTTGCCAAGGGTCCGAAGATTCAGCCATAAACTGCATCTAGAACCCTTTGCCTGGCGCCAGCGCCCTTACGCATTCCCAAAAAGATCCTTGCCACGATCTCTTGACCCACAGCCCGAAGAACGGCCAGCCCTAATCTCCTTAGCTTTGAGCTTGAACTCTGAAGTCTTTGACCTTCCGGTTTTCGAGTCTCGAGCTCTCACGACAGCTTCGGGGATGGTGCTATCCCCGAAACGGTGACGTGGCATCAGCTGCAAACGGCGGGGACGAAGCTCTGATCTTGGAAGCCAGAGCCGCCTTGCCACTGCTCTCAGACTCGCATCGGAAGAGCCACAAGCACGGCTAGGACGGCTGGGTCTCCTGGGCTCCAGGTGCAGATCCGTGACACTCTCCCGATGACACGCAGTCCTTTTCGAGTCTCGTCTGGTCGGCAGGTGAGTCTCCGATTTCCTCTTGCGGCGGTACTTACACGACGGTTCATGGATAGTGGTAAGTAGGGTTATTAATAAGGTAAGTATGCTCTAAGTAGTTTAACCATACCAAAGGTGCGGATCGCCCCATTCATATGACTCCTTAACAAAAAGATACTCATGTACATTGAAGGATGATGCAAGCTGGGACAGCCGTGCATGGCCGCTCTTAGAGAAACATGGTCGGACCAGTCTGGTCGTTCTGTGGTGCACAGCATTCGAGAAGCTTCGCGCGAAAGTTCGATGTTAGCTGAAGCTTTGAAGCGCAATCCTGTTTTTTGTAGGTATTTTCCCGGCGATGTTGTGGTCTCGACATGTCCTTAGAGCATTGAACACAGCCAAATGGTCTTGAATCCGATGCCAGAGCTAGACCCCAAAGGCTGGACGTGAATCCTGAAATGGGGGTTTCCGAAAACAGGGGACCCTAATATAGTACCCTAAATAATAGGATCCCTATTATAAGGACCCCAAAATAAGGTACCCTAATTTTCTGAAACTCCCAAATGTTGAGCATCAACTCCTGGAGGTCAAGCAGAAGGGAGGCCAGCGCCGCTTCTGCCAGAAGTGCGTCAAGTGATCCTGGCTCTGAGTTGACGGGTATGGGCCGGGCTCGTAAATCCGTAAACTCAAGCCCCACACTTGAAAAACCTATACCGCAGGACCCAAGCCCCAAACTCGACGCCCTCAAGAACTCCGAAGGTAGAGGTATAAGCCCCGCGCTCCTCCGTTCAGGGTTGATCAGATTGAAACGTTGAGGATGGGGCTTTCAGGGTCAGGGTTTTGGGGTTAAAATTGGGGGTGTATGATTCTGGCTTTGGCCTTGAGGACGTTTGAAGGTTGGGGCCCGGGAAGGCCTCAAAATTCGCCGCCCTTTTGAGGTTTGGGGTTGAGGTCGAGCTCGGTTTGGGGTTTAGGGCTTGTGGGATTGGTGTTCGGGGCCCGATCCTACATGTAAGCTCAACGTAGACCTTCTACACTGAAGTCTGCCTTCATACTTTCAGACCTGCCGTTAAGCACCCCGGAATCCGATCCGGTCAGCCCTAAACCCAAGTCTCAGATCAGATACCAATTTCTTAAAACCATTCGAGACTTTGGGGGTACAGCGTTGCGAGTTGGGGTCTTTGGGGTTTGGGTTTTGTGGCTTAACCACTGTGCTTGAGGGTACAAGGGCCAAAGACCCTCAACCCTAAACCCTAAACCCCTAAACCCTAAACCCCTAAACCTTGAACCCCTAAACCCTAAACCTCTAAACCGTCCCTTTGCAACGGAAGAAGTTTGTCCGGCACCAGACTTTGCGACCCAAAAATTCTCGAAGAAGTTGTCGGCCCCACACTTGAATTGCTGCCTCCTCAATCTATTGGGTTTAGGGTTTAGGGTTTAGGGTTTAGGGTTTCGGGAATGGGGGCTTTGGCGCAGCACGGACATGCATGCTGATGTACTGACACATCGTCCGCACGCCCGAGAAGTTGTCTTGTCGAGGTACAAGCCAGATAGATGCGGCGCCCTGAGACATCTGCAAAGGTCAGGTTCCGTGATCTTGTTGCGTGAAAGCTTTTCACTTCATCGCATGATGTTGTTTGTCACATGCACATCTTGTGTAGGGCTATCAGGGCTGCAAGAAGATCCTTTCTGGTGTTCGAGTTGTCAGAGGGCTCAACAAGCTCGTCGCCCTGCACCCAGCAACGGTTTGGCGGTGCCCTAAACCCTAAACCCTAAACAAGGTTCCTCAAAAGCAGCAAATGTGCGACACGTTTGGTCCTAAACCCTAAACCCAAAACCCCAAAACCCTAAACCCTAAACCGTTGTGCGCAGCCGTACACCTTCATCAATGGTTGCAGTGAGTTGACCTGCTCCCGCTGCAGTGCAATGTGTGGAACCATCTGCTGCGTCTCCAAGTACATCCATGGTGGGTCGTCGTCGTAGTCGTCATGAAGACTAGTAGAAGAGCAGAAACCAAGGTAGTGGGGGCGGCGGCAGCAACAAAAATAGCAACAGGAGTGAAAGCAATACTAGCACTCATGAGGATCATAATTGCTTTCCAACGTGGCAGTGGTAGCTATACTGGCACTCAAGAACAGAAGCTGAAAGAACATCGCCGAGGTCATCACTGCAGGGTCTGCAAGTGCGCCCGCTGTGCTGAAATGGGACCACGTTTGGAGAAAGTGTCTGTTCCTTCTTGTTTTCAACCCAGGTCGTGGAGCTTCATCACATGTACGTAAAGTCTGGATGAGCATGGTCCCTAAACCCTAAACCCTAAACCCTAAACCCTAAAGCTACTGTCAAGATGAGGGATTTCTTATTCTGCCCTCTCTGCGCAGCTCGTGCATCCTCCGCATGGACCACCACTGCCCGTGGATTGCGAATTGCGTGGGATTCAGGACCGATCCAGCCTAGGATTAGAGTCGAACACTTAAAACTTAAATGCTGTCGTTCCCGTTGTTCTTGGGACGCGCGAGTGCAAGGCAAGACGAACCAGGAGTTTGGCTGAGTTGTGATCAAGCGAGTAGCCGGAGAAGCCCCGCGAAGGAACCACAAGTACTTCTTCCTTCTGGCCCCTTGGATGCCATGTTCGGATCTTGCAGCGCATCCCAAGTCCTGCTGAACGCGTTGTGTATGTTTAAAGATATTTTGCTTGATGTGTCGGCGCATCGTGCCATGTGTGGGTAGACAAGTTTCCAGCTTTCTTGAAGATTGGAATCAGCTGCACGCTAGCATGTCCCAAAATCATATCTCCACACCGGTAACCTTCTGGTCAGGATTTTGGCCTTGTGGGAGACAAAACATGCAATGAATGGGTTCCTGATGCAAACCAAGGCCATCGTGATTTTCAGGCGACTAGAGTAGCGTTATTCAATGCATTTTGATGGTAACTCATAAGCAATAGCAGTGATCATCGTAGAGGACAGTAGGAGAGGGTGGTACCGTTTTCACAAGCAAATAGATGAGCAGCAATGTTCATAGCAGTAGTGGATCGAAGAATCCGAAGACCCAAAACACACAGTCAGTGTGTGTGTGTGTGTGCGCACAAGAGTCAGGATAGATTGATAGCCATGGCGGTCGCAAAACAGAAGCAGCGGCAACTACGGTAAATACGCACTGGCGATAGCACTGCTATTGGCGAAAGCAACAGACCCAATACTTCTCAGGTTTTCTACGCTGCCCTGAGCTGTTGGTTCATTATAGCCACTATGTCGACCAGTCTGCCCGGTTGCCCAGCGGGGCACAGGGTTGCCAGCGTCTCTTCAACTTGACATGAATATGACATAACATGAACATAAAGATAAGATAATGTAGTGTACCTGAAGAATACTATTATGCAATACGATATAAATTCAACATATGATGTACTTCGTTCGACGGTGTTGTGCTCTGCGGTCCATCCCTCTTTCTCGGAACCCAGTTGACAGATTCATGTCTGCTATGTAGTCTTGAGCGCTTCGGGTTTAGGGTTTTATGGGGTTTAGGGTTTAGGGTTTAGGGTTAAGAGGTTTTGGGGCTTTCGGCTTTGGGGTTTAGGAGGTGCAGTTTAGGATACACGGACTTGGTGCAGGGTTAAGACTTTGGGAGCATGTTTAGTTAGTTTTGATGGTCATAAGCTCCACATCTGTTGGATTGGGCAACTGGCCGGCATCCACAACCAAGAGGTTACCCATGATAGCCTGCATGTGAGAGACGGCTCGAAGGACAATGGGATTGGTTAACTCGCGGTGAAGATAGACACTGCCAATCAATTGCTTCGCAATTCACAGCTTTCATGTGCGAATTTTCGTAGCAGCCCAAGAGCCCGAGAAGCTTATTCTAAACTCCTTCCCCCGAAATCAAAGCCCTGGAACGCTGTCCCTAAGGCACAGGCCCTGACTCACTCAACCTTCCTGCTGCAAGCCTTATAACTCATACTTAACTCCTGAACCAAATCCAAAAAAGCCCCAAGCTCCGACCCTAAACCCTAAACCCTAAACCCTGAACCCAAACCCCTAAACCAAAGAAATATGAGCAGGATCCGGGCCGGTGAGGACGAGATGGATCCGACTTCCAGAGCAGACCTGGCCTGCTGTTTCTTCCGGGGGGGCTAGTAGCAAGAGTTCTGTTTAATTTGGGTACTGCCCCCCTCAGTAACAGTCGGGTAATATTTATATTGTGGATATATTAGGCCCTTAATAGTAGCCCTATTATAGACTGTTACTGTATGGGGGCAGTACCCAGTGTTCAATGATGCAAAACAAGGCTACGGCCATAGCAAGGGTGTGGGGATCTCAGATTTTGGGATTCGTGGTGTTTAGGATGCTTGCAAACGCTTCGCGTTGTCCGCCTTGGGCCCGTCGCGGGTGAAGAGTAGTCGCCACACCAGGGCCCAAAAGGCAGGTTCAGAGTGTCCGGGATCGTGGGAAGGACGTGGGGGCAGTTCATCACAGGGGAGGGGGGGTGGCCGGGGTGGGATTCCCGGAGAGGAAGGAGGGAACCTCTCACCGCCGCGGCGAGGTGGAGGCGAATTTGTGAGTTGAGGGTTCCAGGTGTAGATTTTACTTAGTTTAGGGTTTAGGGTTTAGAGTTTAGGGGTAAGGTTTTTGCTGTTGGGGTTTGTCGCTGGGGCCGCTAGGCGTTGGTGCATCAGGGTTGCAGGCTTCAGGGCTTAGGTTAGGGTTTAGGGCCTAGGATTTAGGGCCTAGGATTTAGCGTCTAGGATTTACTGTTAGGGTTTAGGGCTTAGGGTTTAGGATTTGGGGTTCACGGTTTAGGGATTTTTGGGCTTCTTGGTTGGAGGGTGCCGCACCTCGGAGCATGAGGCGTGGCTGGCGTGAAAAATGAGAAGCCCCAGCGGATAGGGGCCTTAAAAGATAACCATTACTATTCTGGGGGTTCCTTATTATGGTTAGAGTAAAGTCTACCACACTGGCTGTAAAGGTTCACGCGACCTAGAAACTAGGTTCGTAGGTAAGGTGCCTACGCTTATAACTAGTTCTAGTCCCAGTTTAAAGTACTTATAGCTGGGCTTCAAAACCCTAAACCCTAAACCCAAACCCCCCTAAGTCCCGTGATCCTCCAAGAGCGGGCTTTCAGGGTGAAGGTTGTAGGAAGGGGCTCTGGGGGGTTTAGGGTTTAGGGTTGGAAGGTTTAGGGTTTAGGGTTTAGGGGGTTGGATGTGTTCTTGCGCGTGGCTTTAGAGTCTTTGGGGTGTCTCCGGATGCAGGATCTAGGGTGATACGCTGATTGTGGATCTTGGGGTGGAGGGGCTGTAGAGTCCAGGTTTCGGGATCAGAGATTTTTGGGTCTTAGGGTTGAGGTGTGCTAGAGTGTAAGGGCTACGGTTTCAGATGGAGTTGAGGCTTCAAAGGTCTTCAGCGTTTGACAAAGCATTGCGGCAGCAACCAGCTCTAAAGAGCCGATCAGGCAAGTTGCTGAATGCGACCCTGCACTCACTCTCTCACTCACTCACTCACTCACTCACTCACTCACTCACTCACTCACTCACTCACTCACTCACTCCAGCTTCATGTTTGACGATTGGCTTGCCCACCATTCCGACCAGTAAATGCAGTGTTTCGCCGTGCCGCTATCACATCCGCCTTCCCTCATCTGGTCCTTCACAGCCGCCACGCATCACCACTCCAGAGCGGAAGTATAGCGGTACTTCGCCTAGACTTTCCATTTCTGTAGCATTCTGTAGCACTGTAGTCACTGTAGTCTATATCTTCACCTCCTTGCCCGAAGCACCTGATGTCATCTTCTTTCTTGGGGCGCCCTTCTATAAGCCTGCACTTGAGGCCTTTGGAGGGGCTCTTTCGTAGGCCATTGCGGGCTGCGGGCCGCTTGAAGCCCGCTTTAGTCACGGCTTCGCTTTGTTTGCGTCTCGCCTCCAACCGTTCTCACATGAAGAAGTAGCGGTTCCTACCCAAACATTCCTACAGCAGTCTTTCGGTCTTTCGGGTTCAGGCAGCAGGTTTCCACGCCTGCAAGCCGCAACTCTTTCAATCCGATCCGACACGTCCCCATTGAACAACAACACAACTCCAAGCATCCTTGAAGTCCTGGACCATTCCCCTAGACTCCCGAATCCTAGAGCCCCAGATCCCTCAGGTTCACCTCGAAGTCCTTGAATCCCAAAACCTGACACCCTCTCGCCAGTTCGCTCTCGTCTTTGGGATGACCCTGGCGGTCATCATGGGCGCCTTGCCTTATGCCTTTCTTGGTTCCTCAAAGTCATTGCCTAATACTGCGGAGCCTTTCACAAGCCACGGGTCCCAGATCCTTGCTTCCGGGTGTAAATGTTGCTTAAGATCCATGCCGGTGCAATATAGAAGCGCAAATGAATACCAAAGTTATTCCTTAGGGCTTAGGGTTCCTTATTGTAATTATACTATACAGGAGTCCAACACCCTTCTCTAATTATTCAGGCCTCTATATATTAGCCCCACCCGGCTTGGGAGACATTGACATGGCTTCGCGGCGTCATCCGGGCTTAGCGCGAACATTCAAAACCTGCCCGCCAAAACCCGTAACTTACTAAGGCCAGACCCTAAGCCCATACTCCAAGCACAAATGCCGACAACCATTGAGATTGAATTCTAAATCCGAAATCGCAAGCTCAGGTACCCTGCTCGGTGGATTTTTCCTTTTCCACAGCTGGCCAGGGGTCTCAGGGCAACGCCATTAGGCCTTGTGTTTAGGTCGTGGACATGCAGCGTGCAAGTCGGGAAAGCAGGGATTTTTCTTGGCCATCTCGTATCCTTATCCCTCCTCTTCCGGACATAGACTCTAAACGTCTGCAGAAGGTCAGGGATTTGTTTTCATCCTGCCGGCTCTTTCCGAGGCTTCTTGACACAAATAAATCCGAGTCCTCTCCGCAGGCCCTCTTATTTCGGTTGTGGAATAGTCACCTGGGTTGGTTCACCTTGCGGCAACATCCAGGCTGGCGACCTTGGCGCTCACGACGATTGAGTTTTGCAACTCGGCAGAGACATCAGTACAGAGGTGCTGCACACCTGCCCAGCCCTGATCGAGAGCAGCAAAGCTACTCGGGCCTTTGCTGATTCGCCCCTTATCTTAGGCCGTAGACTCGAGGCAGCTCCCCTAAATTGCCAGCAACATCTGCAGCGTCTTCTCGTCTAGGCGAGTACATTTTTCGTCGTTGCTGCTTCTGATGACAATGATGATGAAGATGCTGTTCTTGCTGCTGCTGCCGCTGCTGATTATGATGATGATGATGCTGCTGATGATGATCATGATGATGATGCTGATGCTGCTGATGATGATGGAGGTGAGAAGGGCGGCTATGTCAATGACGATTATGATGATGAGGAGTACAAGACCATGGATGTTCGAAATAGTGCTTGCGTAAAACAGGGGTCAGTGTTAGATACTCAAAATCATCAGTGCAGATATCTCCGGTGGCGATGGGTGATCGATGTAAGGACGTTTTGGGCTCGGATCAGTGTCAGGCCCCATAGGCTCGTGGTTTTATGGTTTCTAAAGGCTTTGTGGCTTGAATGGCTTGCGCCCAAAGCTGAACCGGAGTTGAAAACGCGGTTGCATCTGAGGTGCACAAACCTTAATTCCCGGACCTTACAGCCCCACGACCCCGAACCCTAAACCCAAAACCCCAAAGCCCCGAACCACCCTTCCTCTGGGCCAGGCGAGAAGACAGGCCCTCATTCGAGGCCTGAACACTGCGCATTCAAGCCCATGTGAGAGGATGCGTCTGGGTTTGGGGTTTTGGGGGTTTTAGGGTTTTCGGGTCTGAGTTTAAGGTTTTGGCGGTTTGAGTTTGTGGTTTAGGGTTTAGGGCTCAGGATTTTGCCGTTTCTAGATCAAGTAGATTTGGAGTTTAGGGTTTAGCGCCTAAGGTTTTGGGCTTTAGCTTAGGGTTTAGGCTTTACGGTGTCGAGGAAGGAACTTGCACCTAAATAATTACCTATGTTATTTCGGGGTTCCTTGTTCCAAATATGGGAGTTTCACACAGTAAGGGGGACCTTATTTTGGGGTCCTTATAATAGGGATCCTACTATTTAGGGTACTTTTATTTGGATCCCCTATTTTCGGAAACCCCCAAATATAAATATACCCCGAAGCAGAAGTCTGTGAGGTCAACGTCTCGGGACTCGAAGTTTCCCAATTGCTTCCAGTGGGCCCCATCGGACCCCGTTGGGCCTCATTAGTGTTTTGGGGTTTCTAGGGTTTTCAGGGTTGAGGGTTTTAGGGTTTTAGGGGGGTTTTAGGGGGGTTTTAGGGGTTTAGGGTGTAGGGTTCAGAGTTTATCTGTGATCCGAGTCCCAAGCCAAGGTGACCTCCAGTCCAACAGCCCGTGACCGTTTTGGAACTGTCGCGGGAGACGGTCCATTGTTCTGGATGTCTCGTGAAAACAGAGTCGATTCATGTGTATTCCTGAAGATTAGCACGATCACTCAGACAGCCGTGAAAACACTTCTTGGACCCTCGCCAGTCGCGCAGTCAGCTACGATCAGGGCCTCTTTGAGTGACGGCGGCATGTGTTTTTGTCGCTGCAGCTCTTGATCGGGGTTTCGGCTTGGCGACATGTTGAGGGTCTGAGACTTGTGGGAGATGGTGTGAGGCCACGTGGTCTTAAGCTAAACATCATGATGTGACGATGGCAGACCAACTGTCCGGATGTATAGCAGCAGCCACAGCTGTGCGAGGGCATAATTGAGGTATGGCTCTTTGCTGTTGGCTACCTTCTTCATGATTCGAGAGCCTGCGTGCGTTGTCTCTGTGATGTTGCCCATGGCAGGAACCTTCGCGCAGTTCTCGGGCCCTATGTGATTCTGTGGCTCAGCGCTCAGCTGGTTTGGGTCGCTGTGGAGAGCAGCATCAAGCTAATCGAGAGGGCAAGAACCACAGAATGCCGCTGTCGGCTGTCGCTTCCGCAAGCTTGCGACACCTTGTTGGCCCAGGTTGTTGCCCCTGTCTCCACCCAGCGGTGATGGGCTCGCATTCTTTGCACAAGTGCAGGGCAGCACAAAGGACGCTGGATTAAGTACGATGCTCTTCTAGGAAGTGTGGATGCCTGCACTCCTGCCGACTCCAAAACCTCAACATCGGAAGTTAAAACCCTCTGCGCGACGCGGTTGCCCTGCCGCACATCTCACGAGAACATAGACCCTGCAAGCTCCAAGCCGACCAAACTGCGAGGACACCGCTGATGATGCGCGTGAGACAGCGCCTCTTCTCGAAGGCGTGCTCCGTTAACTCAAAGTGTCAGATTTTGCCGCGGGGCAAGGTTTCGCGTAGCGTCCTGTGAGAGTTTGACTCAATGGTTTGAGGTTTCCTGGTGGTGATTCCCAGGTTCACTGCCGCAGGGTCAGGCATCCCAAACCTCAAACTTCCGTCTGGGCTTGCAAGAGAAGCCCTAAACCTTTGCCAGATATTCGGAAGCCGGCGTTATGGAGTCCGCGAGCCCCCAAGTAGGCGGCACAACCACCAAAAAGAGGGGACACTGTCGCTGTGCTCGAGACACCTGTCTTCTTGTCCCAGAAACCCGAACAGTCAAGCGGCTTGCACGACCTGTCTCTACAGTGGGTGGTTGCAGACGTTGTCTTTTCTGGTCAAGTTTCGGTCCGCAGAGCCTTGACACGAGATGTCCATCCTTACGCATGCAGAAACTTGGTTTCGGAGATCCGTTTGGGGTAGGCGTTTGATCACGGCTCTTCAGAGCTATCTGTGCAAGGCTTTGCAGCTGCTGGCGAGGTGCAGTCGCAATGTGTGCTCGTGAAGTAGTGTGAGGCAGGCATAAGGAGGTGTCGTTCTACCTGGCAGCCCGTGTGCTCTTCTTGCTATACTGATGCCACTCGCCTGTTGGGAGCACCGCAATTATGAATTGTGATGACTGTTCCCCAGACCGTGGTGTAACGCTGTGTGGTTCTTATCTTCAGAAGCTCAGGCAAAAGGGATTAGGCGCACATCTTCAACTCAAGTCTCGACCTTCTCACCGTCCCACGGGGCTGCATCTACAGCACACCGAGTTCATGGTAACGCCCCGAGAATTTGGTGCCCCCAAATGTGGTGAATCGCGCTCCTGCAGCAGCACCGTGAATTTTTTGGATGCGGTGTTCTCGTCTTGAAATAGTGCTCCTGCCCATCCCGTGCTCATCCTTGCTCTGAAATCATGTCAAGTCCCTAAAATAAAGAGTGCGCCACCAGTCGAATCGTTTTCCCGGCGCAGTCCCCTGCATTTCCGCCTCCCGAACTCGTGCTAGCACCATGGAGCAATACCGGGTGCATTTTCTGGTGTGCCAATTCAAGTTGGCACGTATGAGCTGTTCGAAGCGTTCTTGGGTGTGTAGGTCTTGGACTGCTGGGTGCTAACTCGCTGTTTGCGGTCTGCGGTGCAATTTTGAAGATTATTGCTGTGTGACGTTGTTTGTGCTTCAGGCGAGCATGGCGAATACTACCGTGGTAGCATTGCATAGCCTGCCAAGAGTAATCATCATCTCGTAATCATATGTTTCAGCGCGAAGAGTACTCCTGCATGCTCCCGTAGGTCGGGTACGAAATAGCCTACCGGTATCGAGCATACAATCAACCGGCCTCTGGCCTGAATTTTGCCTACGTTTTGTTTGGGTTTACATGTTCAACGGACTTGTCGACCAAAATCGGCCAGGAGGGCGAGGTGAACTCTGAGGCCAAGCAGGCGCCACGTGATGGATCGGAAGGGACACGTATCCTACATATATATATATATATCCCGAACCCCCCCCCATATAAGATCAGATAAGTACATATCTGCAATTTACAACTGGGGGTCCATGGAAAGGGCGCCGGGCCGCGATACTGTGGCTAACCCCCGCACCTGGCCGATGGTCAGTCGGGGGAGAGCTCTACAGTAACTGAACATATTCGATTTTGTTCCCTTAACTTAAAGCCGCGGTTATAGGGGATTGGTTTAGGATTTTGCAAACGGGTGGGCCCGCAGGAAGCGGGTAGGTCCGGCTTGAAATGTTGGGACCCCTAGGCCTGCAACCTTTACTAGACTAGAAACTGGGAAGTGATGCTTATGCACGATCGCCTGGCGAGTCCGTTCGTGTTCATGCGTGGTCATTGCGTCACTTCAGTTCATCCGTCGTCCACATCCTTATTTCGGGCAAAATTTTCGAACCGCTCGAAGTGTACATGGCCTACATCTCATAGTTCCTCTTTCTTCGTTGAATCTGTTGGACGCGCTTCGAAAACCTTAGAGTCACATCTCAAAAGTTCTTCTGCGCGTCCAACATGCCATGCAACATGCTATCTCATATGGGTGGTTGTCAAAATTATGGTCCCTTTTGGGGTCCTTATTATAATACGGCACCTATTATTTAGGGTACCCAAAAAGGGACCATAATTTTGACAACTACCCATATCCATTGTTCTAGTCATGCGTTAACCTTCCCAGCTCTGAGAAGAGACCACAGCCGCGGTTCAACGACGCATTTTTACAGCACCGAATAGCGGTTTCGGGCACCCAATGATTGCTCTCCTTTGCTCCTGAGCTCTCATGCTGTTGCTGCATTATCGTTAAAGTGTGTTGAGAGCTCAACCGCCCAGCCGCGCATCTGCACAAGTGGATCACCAATCAGCACTGAAGACCATGTCACGCATCACCGCGCAGCACCCAAGATCGGCAAAACATGATAAGAAGTTGAAGGAGTCCGTTGTTTTGTCCGGGATCGTTGGGCTTTGGTCGCTGTGAGGTCCTTGTTCTGTTGTTGTTGTTGTTGTTGTTGTGGTGACAGCGAATCATTTTTTCATTGTTGCCACGCCATCGTGACAATTGGAAAGCCCTACACCTTGATGTGGGGACTGCTTGCTCGCAGTCAAACAGTATTTAAGGTGCGCAGGCCATGTAAGAATATGCACACATCGAAAGCACCATTGCCTTGAGTTGCGTGAGGTGTGTCATCAACATTAGCAGCATGCGCATAGCTATCATCATGTCATATGCCATCGTCACCATCATCATGATCACCACATTCATCATCTTCGTCATCTTCGTCATCTTCGTCATCTTCGTCATCTTCGTCATCGTCATCATCAACATCATCATCCTCATCCTCATCATCATCATCATCATAACCATCATCTTCGACATCATCATCATCGTCATCACCCTCCTCCTCCTCCTCATCATCATCATCATTATCATCATCATCATGATCACCATTATCATCTTCGTCATCTTCGTCGACATCATCATCATCATCATCATCATCATCATCATCATCCTCATCATGATCACCATCACCATTGTCGTCATCTTCGTCATCGTCATCATCATCATCATCATCATCATCATCACCGTCATCATCATCATCAACATCATCATCAACATCATCATCATCATCATCACCGTCATCATGATCACAAGCACCATCATCAGCAGTGTTACCTTGTCCTCGTTGGTATGGTGCGCGTGCATTTTTTCGATGCTGCTGCTCTGCTGTGGCTGCGGTGTGCCTTGCAGTCCTGATGATTACCATAATGCTTGCGATAATGATGACGGCAATGATGGATGCCAGTGAGGCTTGCACGCATTGCTGCCGTTACTGTCCCAGATGCATTCGGGTCATATCCATTATCTATTGCTACCACGACAATGCAGGCTGTAGATGGGAATTGTAAAGGTTGTGATGCTGGTGATGGTATAAGGCCGAGGTCGTGACACTGGAAGTGATCAAACACGGTATCCATGACACCCACTGGTGCCTGAACTTGCCTATCTGTACGTTTTCCTCCTCCAGCAGTGGCAGGGCTCCGACCCGGCAATTGCACCCGAGGCCCATGTCACTTGAAAGGATGTCGTAGTCTTGATTGTTCTCCTTTCACTGTTTGAACCCACTCTTGAGGTGTTCCGGATTTAGGGTTTACGTTTTGAGACTTGGGGCAAGGAGTTGAGGCGTTGAGTAATTGGGTGTTTGGGGGATCGAGTGAGGCGTGGAGTGATTGGGTCTTGGGGGATTGAGCGTGAAGGAAACGATTGTGCAAGGCTTTGGAGTGTAGGGCCTCGGGGTGCGTGGTGAGGGATAGAGTATGGAAGCTTAAATAAGTATCAATATTATTCCTTAGGACTCCTTATGAAAGTTATGCTATAAAGCTGAAATAATTATCAATATTATTCCTTAGGACCCCTTATGCAAGTTATGCTATAAAGGGAAGCTTCAATAATTATCAGTATTATTCCTTAGGACTCCTTTTTAAAGTCATGCTATAAAGGAGCCCTCAAGACCCAGTATTATTCCTCAGGACTCCTTATGAAAGTTATGCTAGAAAGGAGCCCTCAAAACCCAGAATCCCTAAACCCTAAACCCTAAACCCTAAACCCTAAACCCTAAACCCTGAACCCTCAAAACCCTAGCCTGATGTGGTTGGACCCGAGTGCAGCCTTCCTAAGCTTCAGCTGCCGGCTCAATATGGCGCCCACAAGCTTTGGTGTGTTTGGTTTAGGGTTTAGGGTTTATGGTTTAGGGTTTAGGGTTTAGGGTTTAGGGTTTGGGAGAGGTTGAGGGTTTTGGAGCTAAAGGTGAAAGAAGGGCTCGCGAGCTGTCCACGAAGTCGGGAGTTGGGATTCAAGCACTTGGAGTTCTGTAGACAGTTGTATCCAAAAGCGCAGGGTCCAGACTATTGGGCAGTCGGACAGAGGCATCAAGATTCGTGGGGCTTGCGGTCTCGGCCTCGTTGCGCCGCAGGTGACAGGTGCAAATGCTGCCGCTGTCTGAGGTAGCTTATGCTATAGGATGGGAAGCTGTAGGATGGCACTCTTCAAATCAGAGCAACAAGACGGCGAACTTGCCAGATTAGGCATGCCGAGCATTGCTGCCTGTGGTGAATCACGAGGGCCGCAGGTTGCGATGGCCGAAGAGAGCTCTTCAGGCCATTTGGAAGGAGATGAGAGCAGGATGTGTAGCAACAAGGCGTGATTTCGCTTTTTACTCTTGCTGTTGGCCTTCTTGTTCCTGTTGCCGCTTGCTGCCATTGCCCTTTACCGTTCCCATGGTCATCGTCATCGTCATCTTTGTAGTGGTGGTTGCAGTCGTCGTGGCCGTGGTTGTAGTGGTAGTGGTTGTAGAAGATGTTGCGGCTCTTGTGGTGGTTGTGGTGGTGGTGGTGGTGGGGGTTGCGGTTGCGGTTGCACTTGTCCTGGTTGTTGTGGTGGCTGTTGTGGTTGTTGTTGTTGTTGTTGTGGTGGTGGTGGTGGTGGTGGTCGTGGTTGTTGTGGCTGTTGTGGTTGTTGTGGTTGTTGTGGTTGTTGTGGTTGCGGTTGTGGTTGTGGTGCAGCCTCCCGAAAACAAAGTTGTGGTTGTGGTGGTGGTGGTTGTTGTTGTTCTGGTCGTCGTCGTCGTCCTTACTGTTCTTTTGATGGTTTGTCTGATTGTGGGGGCAAGATGGACTTTGCGCAAGCAGTCCGATGAACATTCGCAGCCATTGTTGCACCTTGCAGCCTGGGCTTGGAAGTGAAGCATAATGGCATAGTGCATAGTGGGTACTGGCAGCTTCATGTGCCTGTCAGTCGTGAATCCGTCGCACGAAGTGGAGCCCCGCTGACACATGCTGACACCTTGTGACCCTAAGTCATCTTGGGCGAATGTGAAGCTTGGAGAAGGGATGGCACGACGTGGGCCTGGCGACTGCCGGGGCCCCATGATTCTTTGGGCTCGCAAGCAACCCAGATTCCCTGCAAGATGCCAGCCATGTTTGAACAGCGGTAGGATGGGGACCTCTTCAGGGAGACACCGGCTTTCGAACTGTTAAGCACAAAGTACTAGACCAGCTGAAAGTCGAGGTAGCAACAGTTTCGGGATTGCGGCCGGCATACTCAGAACCTCTGCTGCAGCCACGTACGATGAACAAAAGTTTCGGCAGGCGTATGTGACTCGGACACAACACTTGTGTGTGAGACTTCGGGAGCGCAACATCTTCTCAAGACGGAGGCTACATCGGACAGAACTATAGGCCTTGATGCTTTTGGATTTCCAGGGTCGAGTCAGATCCATGTCGAAGAGTCAACCATCGCTGAGACCATTTCGGCAGCATGTGTCAAAGTGTTCCGTTCGCGTTAGTGGTGGAACTTCATGTAGCCATGGATCTGCAGAGAACGGTTGTTCAGCGAGAACATTCGCTGGCACAAGGCCTGTTCCTCCTAAGGAGGCGCTGGGTCAGACTTCTCCAGCTGACGGTGATATGCAGTTTTCCAGCTCTGGGCAGCACGACGACAACTGAGGATCCCGGAGGCGGGTACGGAGGCGGGTACGGAACTGTGGACCCAGCGGGCACGACCGCAGATCCAGGGGGCGGGTACGGTGGGACAACCTCCATAGCCGTGGCTGAAATCGGCGTTTGGGAAGAGATCGCATCAGCTTCCTCGGAACGGGGTTACGCTGCCGCGGCGTGGAGTCCAAGCCAGGAAGGAATGTACGTATTTGGAGGCGTGGGCCCAAGCGATACACTACTGAACGATCTTGATTTCTACAATGCAACCAAAGAAGGCTGGCAGCAGCCTGCACCGACTGGTTCTCCGCCTAGTGCTCGCTACGGTGCAAGTGCGGTTTGGGACCCTTCCTCGCAGCGCATGTATGTTTTCGGAGGGGGCGGTGGGAATGGAACGTCGTTTTTTAACGACCTTCATGCTTACAAGAGCCAGGATGATGCATGGGAGCAACTTTCTCCCAGTGGCACTCCGCCGAGTGGACGCTTCGGCCATTCGGCTGTTTGGGACCATACCGAAGGCCGTATGTATGTCTTTGGGGGCGCACAGCCACCATCCTTCATGAATGACATCAGCTACTACCATCGCCCGAGTAACTCCTGGCAGAGTCTTTCTCCGGGAGGAACCGCCCCAAGTACTCGCCATGGGCATTCTGCCGTATGGAGCCCGGATGAGAAGCGGATGTATGTGTTCGGTGGCTTGGGCGGCATGGACTCTAATTTTAGTGGGCGGAATGACCTCCACTACTACGACGCCGCCCTTAACCTCTGGCAGCAGGTCAATGCCACTGGTACACTGCCATGTGAGAGACTAGGCCACAGAGCCGTATGGGACACGAACGAGAACAAGATGTGTTTATTCGGAGGCATGAATGCCAGCATGGATGCCAGCGCATCCCTTAACGACCTCCATTGCTACAGTCCTTCGAACAACTGGTGGGAGGAGCTTTTCCCAATGGGCTCTTCCTCTCCGCCAGCGGTGCGTGCCTACCATTGTGCTACTCTCAGCCCTTCCGACGGCAAATTGTATGTTTTTGCCGGTGTCCACCCCAACGGCTTAATTGGTGATTTGCATACGTACCAGATGTTTATACCAACGACGACAACAACTACCACCGCAACCGCCACAATCACCACAACCGCCACCGCCACCGCCACCGCC
>CAJNDV010015814.1:246-16982 GCA_905221635.1 Symbiodinium sp. CCMP2456 | reverse complement strand
TTACCACTACCACTGCCACCACAAGTGCTGCCAACTGAGACTTTCTGGGCCAGCAAGCCCGAAACCACTAATACCTGAAAGCCCACGAAGCAAGAACTTCTATAGGGTTTAGGGTTTAGGGTTTAGGGTTTAGGGTGACCTAACACCCGAAAACCACCCCAAAAAAAAACCTTTGAAAGCTCTAGAGAGATGATGCCCGGCTGGTACAACAGATCCAGGAAACGCTGTGGTACCGGGGCCATATTTTGGGGGCTTAGGATTGGGGGTTCAGGATGTATGGGCAGAGTACAGCTTCAGGCAGTCTTGACATCATAGAACGGCTCTTTTACATCCAAAATCCACCCGCCCTGGAAAAGCTCTTCGAAACTTGCAAGGGAAAGCTTGTCCACTCACCCAGCCGTGCCTTCCAGCTACGCGGTAGCCCGTCAATGCAGAGGCTCGGACCTGCAGACAGCTGCGGCCTGGCAGCCTGTGTGGCCTGCATGGACCAGGCCCAGTACGACGTTGGCAGTGGCTGTGATAGGATCATCAGGGTCGTAACGGGACATGTGTGCGTACTAGAAGTAGGAGCAGCATAGACGATGTAGTCATGTAGGTGTTCAAAAGCCATGCTTTACGGTAATTAGCCGGAACCTCTGCACTTACGATAAACTGGGGCCGTCGAGGCCATCATCATCATCACCACCACCACCACCCCCACCACCACCACCACCACCACCACCACCACCACCACCACCACCACCATCACCATCATCATGATCATCATCGTCTCAAAACATTGTTTGCTTCTGAATTACTCGTGCTTTTCGATCCTTCAGGTTCCGGCCAGCGTGGGCGACCCGCAGGCGTGCCTTGGCTGCACGTCAAAAGCATTGCAAAAGCTCGTCGCCCTCATAGGCCGCACAAAGAGCCTTCCGTTTCTTCGTTGACCCAGACTTGCTTGGATTTTAATTGCTTCCTGAATAGACACAGAACCTGGCGGACGCTGCTTTTTTGAAGATGCCTTCGTGAGTTTTGACTACGCGGAGTCTGCAGCAGACAAACTATCAAGCAGCAGCATGGAGTTGATCTGAGGTGCATATCTCAGGCACCTGGCTTCGTTGAGAGGGTCCGCATTCCAGGGCTCTGGCTTCTACACCTCTCGGGCTCAAGCTTGTTCCGAAGAGTTCCACGTGCTCTTAGGCCCTGAGTCGTAAGATTCATGAGACAGCGGTGTCAAGAGCCTTCGCCATCACGTGTGCACTCATTGGCAGGTGGAGCTGTTCGGATGTTCTTCGGCACCGGTCGACAACGACGAGCAGAGCTCCACCGGTCAGGTGGGGTGTTGTGCCGAGTTGGTGTTGTTGCTCTCTGTCGCTGTCTGTACCCCTTAGCGCAGGTACTGGGCTTTTCTTACGCGACCACCGTCAACAATGCCGAGCCGCAGATGGCAATCCGGATGGTGACGCACAGCTGGGGCAATAAGTTCACCTACTTGCTGAGTGCCATCTTCTCAGATGCTTTGGAGACCGAAACCTACGATGGCGTGGCAGATCTCCTCAGGTGACAACGGGTGGGGGTTGGGGCGAAAGCGGAGCAACGTAGGCTTGAAACGGGCGTGAATGGGACTTCTATGCTTCAGCTTAGGCACGGCAAACTGGATCACCTCGCGCAGAAACTCCGGAATGCGGGGAAGCTCGATGTTCCCTACTGGGTGTGTGCCTTCTCCGTGAACCAGCACGCCGGAATTTGCGCCACACCTCCGCCCACAGACAGTACAGGATATCCCATCATTCCCTGTCGGTGTTCTAGGGCCAAGCACTTTTCTGGAGATCTCAGCGAGATGAACAAGTTCGACGACATGATGGCTTACTTGAAAGGGTACCTGCGTGCGAAGTCCATCCAGGAACTCAGCCACATTCGGCTGCAACAGGTGGGCACAGCTGCAAAAACACTACCTACCAAGACCGATTATGACACTACGAGCAGTACTAGCAGCTAGCAGCTAGCTGACAAGCAAAGCGGGGCTTATCAGCTTTGTAATTCATTTAACAACTGTCCCCTAACTTTCGTTGAGTTTGGTGATACACATGAGCGAACTCCGATCTCGATTGAGTTCCAGGTGGTGGCAATGGAGGTCAACTTCTCTTTGCTTACACGTGTTGCCGGGCCTTGATCTTGAAACTGTTTTTCGCAATACTCCGGCATAGCGCCGCCAAGCAAAATCCCTGTGAGCGGCTTCCCAGCTCCGCACAGGTTTGGTGCGTTGCCGAGCTGGTGGAAGCAGACAACCTTCATCTCACGCAAACGATGCTCGGGTCTTGCTGAGCAACGCTTTCGGCCTTTTTTCCTCGAGGCAGTCCTGTGACCGCATGTCGCGGTATCAAGGATCAAGCTTCACTCGGGTGCATCCCAGCGGAGCTGCCTGGACAAGATCATGGACCTGGATGTGGCGGAGGCCCAGGCCTCCTTCCCGGCAGACAAAGAGCTAGTCCTCAGCAAGATGCTGGGCAGCATGTGGAGCCACACATCTATGTTTAGGGGACTGTGAGACGCACCCGCCGAGGATTGAGGACATCCCCGCCTTCAACAACAGGCTGCAAAACCTTTTGCTTCACCGCTTGGAGGGTTTCCTGGGCAGCAGGGCTGTGGGCGCTGCGAATTGCTTGGATGACGTGATCCTCGCAGTCCTGCAGGTGATGATGTGACTTCGCACCTATGTCTATGTGCAAGCACCATCCCAGGAATGATTCTTTCCCAAGGAAGAAATACCACTTCCAAAAACTCCGTACCTTCAGGTGCATTGCGCTCCTGCCTGTTTCGCCGGTTTTCGAACAGGCAGCGCAGTATCGATCCGCATCGTCGGCTGGCGATGCCCCCCCCTCACTGTAAAAATCTGCGTCCTGTCATGTCAGATGCGCTCCCGAGTTTCTCGAGACCTGTTACTGCCGCAAGGCAGATGAATCTGGGAAGAACCGCAGCAGACAAAAGCAGGCAGAGTAACCGACTTTCCAGAATGTTGATACTACCAACACACGAATGAGAACGATGCTGGCATTTCTTCTCATACTCATGTGAAGAGTACGATTGTGATTACGGTGTGCTCAGTCTCATGATAGACTCATGTGACTTTGCAGAGTGGCGTCGATCGTCGTCAGCACCATGAGCACAAGTACTGCCTCACGGTCAGGATCATGTCCTTGTCCTTGAGGTCACTCGTTGTGTCGACGAGAGCACGATGTCCATCAGCTTCGGGGAGCAAGGCGATGCAGGGGCCTCCCATCACAGAGCTCTGCAGTAAGGCTTCTAGAAAATGGGTGCGGAAACCGGAGTCGAGAGTTCAAAGCAAACTTGGAGGCCGAGCGGCAACGGGCGCTTTCTGAGGGCCAAAGGCAGGACGTCTGCCGAGTGCAGTCTGTTGGTCATCGTGTTTCCGCGTGCCGTCGTGGCTGGAGCTCCGGCCGATCAGATGTCTCATCAGGTGTATGTGGATGTTACACGCGCGCACACACACACACGCAAACACAGAAACACGAGATGTATGTTCATGCATCGAGTTCCGCAGGCTAAGGTGTGCATGATTTCGGAGCTGAGCCATATGGGTGGTTCTCTAAATTAGGGTCCCTTTTTAGGTCCCCAATATAGTACGGCACCCTTATAAAAAGGACCCTAAAAGGGACCCTAATTTTGAGAACTACCCATATACCGGTCCGTTGATTTTCAGCAGCCGGCAGCCAGAGCCGAAGTGGCGATGTTTCTTTTCCCCACAACCGCCCATCCTTGGACACCGTCTCCTGGACCCATCCGTGTCCTTGGATAGTACATGGGAGTTTCAGAAAATTAGGGTACCTTATTTTGGGGTCCTTATAATAGGGATCGTATTAATTAGGGTACTATATTAGGGTCCCCTAATTTCCGGAAACCCCCACATGATAGTACCTTCGTTTTTCTCTTTAACCGTACTTGGGGCTGCATGTCTAACGTGCGTCTCTATGCGGGAACGTTTAGGTCATCTGATCCCCATCAGCCTCCTTAACAAGATACCGAGACCCTTGACCCTGAGCTCGGAGAGAAAAGAGGGGAAGTCGAGGCAGCTAGCTGCACGTCATTGCAGGTCCGTATGGGCCGTTCTGAAACGTATAGAGGATCTGAGGTGCCTTCCCATACTCACTTCCCCCGAGTCATTTTTCTTGTCCGTGTTGGTTTGTTCGTCGAGCTGTCCCCTGATCTTGCGGAGCTCTGTTGAGGCACAGCTCTGAAACTGAAGTGACCTTCGTCGCTACCGGCCAGCAGGTCTCGTGTTCTTCAGCGTGCGGTATTGGGCTTCAGCACAGCACAGGGAGGAAACGTACCTGGAATCGTTTCCAGATTTTCCTTCCCTTTGCCGCATCAAGGCAAAATGACAGAGCCGGACAAAGCCCCATCCCAGCACGAGGCACTCTTCCAAGAAAGTGTCGGTCAGGCATTGTCTAAAGTTGACAACCCACCAGACACAAACATCAAGGACGGAGCTTTCCATCCTGGCCTCTGGTCATCACATTTTAACCTGAGAGCTGCTTTTGCAGCCTGCAGTCCAGAAATTCTGTGGTTTCTTCCGAGGTGGGACTCCGCTTGCTGGCAGCCTTGATGTTGAAATGAGAGATCCCCCGTTGCACCGTGCTGCGCACCAGGGTCTCTCTCTGTCTTTCTCCCTGACTCTTGTTGGACATGGCCGGACTCAACAATCTGTTCATGTTGGTGCAGGTGATGGATGCCTTTGCGGCTTCTTCGTGAGGTGGCATGTGTTGTGATGTAGAGGCGGGACGACCGTAGATCGAGACTTAATTTCAACTACTACCAGGACTGCCACTGCAGTCCAATGATCCGGGGCGCAGCTCCCCCTGTATATGTGTGACCAGAAAAGTTTTCTGAGACTGCTCGACTTGACTCGACTTGCTTTAAGATCTTTGTGGTTTCCAGCTGGTCCTTCGGAGGTCGGATACGTGGCAATGTGGCTTCCGACAGTTGCTTGCTTGATTGACTCACCTGCAGTCTCGATGGGCGCGTGCGCCCTTCGCATGTGAGTTCGCTCCGCAGCATTGGGCTTCTACAAAACAGGTTCAGAATCACAAAGGGTTATTGCATGAGCGTAGCGGAATCGAGGGATTCCACGATTGTACCGTCTGCGAGTGCAAAGCTCACTCGGTGCAAGGATGCCGTGCGGCAATGGGCTAGCGCCGTGCCTGCTGTCCGAGGGTCATCGGCATGGCGTCTGCCGAACTCCTCACAGCAGCTTCCTGCTAAACAAGTTAATCGAGATGCGACTCGACAACAAAGACACATGGCTGCAACACATGGTTGCAAGTTGCCGCTGCTGTGCAGAAGATAGAAACGCATGTTTTAGCCATGGCACTTGCGTCACCTTTTGACAGAACTGGCTGCAATTGCCTTGTAATCCACTCGTCAAGAAGTAGGGCTGAAGACTCCAGTATGCTGGGGGCCCAGAGCATTACAGAGAAGGATTTCGTTCCATTTACAGTAGATGCCCCAGTCGAGGCAGGAAATGTATCGAAAAGGGCTTCTCGATACGCACTGGACCTCAGGACTACTGGGGCGTCGCTCGAAAGAAGCGGAAGCCGTACTTAGAGCCCACGGACGCGGCAGGCGGGGATTGAAACTAAGTTTGGTGTAAGCATCATTATTCATTAGTCATTATGCATCATCGTTCTGGTACGTGTCACATGTCTTGAGGTGGAGTCTTGTGCAGAGACTCAGGGATTAGATGTATGTGGCAATGCCAGTGACGCTGTTCCCAAATCTGGAAACCAAGCTTGGAAACTCTGGAGGGCCGAAACCGCTTTCGCGAAGATCTCGAAGCCCCAAGCAAGCGACCCAAACCTAAACCTTACAACACCAACATACACCCTAAATCCGGCACCCAAATTATAATCCTTGTGTAAGTAGGCTATAATGAACTACCAAAATCCCGAAATCTCGAAGCCTTTGGCTTGGGCAGGCTGGTCAAGCAGGGCATTCTGGGCTTCCATGCGCACGCAAAAAGCCCTGGAGGAGGCAGCAAGACATATACCTTTGTTTTTGTACATATAAGCAATTATAAGCATATGGCCATCATGATGTCGTTGCCATTAGTGATGCTAATGACTGTTTCCTCTACTTCTGATGTTGATGCCGCTGCTACCGCTGCCGCTGTTGCTGACACTGTTGCTTCCGCTGCTGCTGTTGCTGCTACTGCTGCTGCTGCTGCTGCTGCTGCCGCTGCGGCTGTTCATTGAAAGACCAACACTGGTTGTCGTTGTTGCTGTGGCCGTGGCTGTGGCCGTGGCCGTGGCCGTGGCCGTGGCCGTGGCCGTGGCCGTTGTTGTTGTTGTTGTTGTTGGTGGTGGTGGTGGTGGTGGTGGTGCTGGTGGTGGTGGTGTGGTGGTGTTGTTGTGGTCGTTGTTTTTGTCTTTGCCGAGATTTCATTGTTGCTACTATTGTTTGTTGAAATTGTCCTTGTTATTCTTCCTGTTGCTGTTGTTGTTGCTGCTGCTGCTGCTGTTCTTGTTCTTGTCCCTGTTCTGCTGAATGTTGTTCTTGTTCTTGTTCCTCTCAATGTCATTGTTGTCCTTTGTTGTTCTTGTCATTTTACTTTGTCTTGTACTTGTTGAATCTTGATGTTGAGGCTGATCCTGTGCGTGTGATGGCACAGCAGGTTGGTGATGGGCGTGATAACGACGAGTGTCTACTCTTCCTCTGTTATGTCGCGGTTGTTGCTTCTGTCGTCGTCACTGCCACCGCCGTGGTCGTGGCGGCCACCGTCGATGTCTTTGTCGCTGCCGGCGTTGTCGTTGTCCTTAGTCTCGCGGTGCTTTTTGGTTCGTGGTGGTGGTGTTGTTGCTCTCTCCGGGCATTGTTGCAGGGGTGATGGTTGTGGCAGTGCTGCTGCTTCAGCTGCTGCTCGTGCCAATTTTTTGCATGTAATCTACTCACATGCCACTTGGCAACTTCGCACTTTGCGGAGGCAGAGAAGCAGCAGCGAGAAGCAGAGAAGCATGCAGAGATCGCGCGTTCGTCTATGCAGCAGGCCTGCCAGCTAGGACGGGCGTGCGAGCTTTTGATCTCAGCCAGATATGCAGGTCCTACGGTCAGCACTCCCCTGCACTCATGAGAGAGCGCCTGCAGGCACAGGCGGCGATGCTCCAGTCCAGGGTCAACTCCAGAGCTTATGCGGTGAAGTCGCCTTCTGTGATGCTTGGCTTCGCTTAGCTCAAGTCCGTGGAAGTTTGGAGAACCGGAGCGCCGGCTTCCTAGGCTGCTTCAGCCGCTTTATTCCCAAATAGAGAGAGATCTGCTGGTAGCATCTGACACCACAGTATTACAGATGCTTCGTTTCATGTGTGACCTGGAGCTGCCAAAGTGGTTGTTATGATGCACGAACACCGCTTGCTGATCAGCGCGTGCTTGCAATCTGCATTGGCGAACTAAGCCACAGCCACAATCAGTTTGCCAACTTTCCGTGTACCGTTACGCCATGAAACTTGGAACCAAGCTGGCGAGGCGCGACAAGCCTGGCAACCAAATGTGACATACTGGCCATGGCCCAGGCAGCCATACCTCCATTTCTGCGATGAGCTTGGGACGTGGATTCGAAGCAACCGCAAGGTGGCATATCATGAAATCTCATACTGCATGACTGTCACGGTCATAGAGTTGTTATGATGTGGTGTCGGCTTTCTTCGTGGATGTGATTGACAGGACTCTAATGGAAGCTGCCGTCAGCGAAGAACAGCGAGAATTCTAGTGGCATAACAATAGCTTCAATAGTCGTAACAGCAATTATTGCGGCAAGAGCATCAATCGAATAGTAAGGACGAATAGTAAGAATGCATGTCTTCAACTGCAAGGGGAGCACACAAGAGTTCACGAAAAGCACGTAAGATTGGCAAGTGTCGACGACTCACGGCAGGCGGGTGAGTCGACGCCGATGCTGCAATTGAGGCGTTTCTGCTCAGGCCAGATAGAGAGGGAGAGAGAGAGAGAGAGAAGCGAAACGTCGATGGAGAGAGTGATGATGGTGTTTGTCCGTCCCTCTCTCTCTCTCTGCTCTCTCTCTCTCTCTGCCTCTCTCTCTCTCGCTCTGTCTCTCTCTCTCTCGCTCTGTGGGCTCGTGTTTTTGTCTGCGTCAAACCCTGCTATACATGGAACCCTTTGAGAGTTTCGAAAAGCTTCATGCCGTCACGGCCCATTCTCACCACCATGTCCCACTTGGCCACTGTGCGGCGGGGGTATCTGGGAAGTGGCAGCTTCAGCTGAATCAGCTGCCCGCCTGCCCAGCCCAACAATGGGACCTTAACCAGTCCGAAGCACCAATCGCAGCCGACCAGCCTTTGGCGGTTTCTGCAATGCAGCAATTTACTGCAATTTTGTCGAGCAGCTTTGAGGCGAGAATGTATCCGACAGGCGTTCTGAAATGACACCGCTCTTCTGTCTTTTTGGGGGCCTATATATGCCGGAATTGTGCTTCTGCTGCAAGTGTGATTACAAATATTTTCTTTCTGATTTGGGAAGGTGCTTCCATTTCTCCATCGTGCTTGTTCGAATCGTAGCGACGAAACCATTGCTCTAGTCTCGCAATTATACTTCTTCCGATACTAAGCGTTGTCGGGGCTTTGACTGGCAATCTTCTGTTTATTGCTTCGATTGGTGCTCTCGTCTGGGCCTGCTGTTGTGCCATGTGATCGTGCCGACAGCTTGACGTAGTACCTTTGCCACTCTTTCTCCTTCGATCGCTTGGGCAACATGTGGGTAGTTCTCTAAATTAGGGTACCTTTTTAGTGTCCTTTTATAAGGGTGCCGTACTATATTTGGGACCCAAAAGGGACCCTAATTTAGAGAACTACCCATGTTGTCATGGCAAAGTTTGGGGCGAAATCTAGATCGCCACTGCTTGTCCACCTGATGGATTGGTGGCCTCCTCGGCAGTTGCAGTGGAGTAGGAGAGGGGGAGGTGGAATCTGAAGGGATAAATACGGTGTCTTCACTTGATGCCGCTCCGCGGATTTGGAGAGGTCTGGAGAATGCACTGGACAACATTTCGCGCAGACCCGAGACGCTAGCAACTCGAGCGGGCTTTCGCCTCTTCGACGTGCCGCCAATGCAGTATCCGGAGGACTGAAGTGGAAGGCAACTCCGAATTCTTGACAGAGTTTTTCCTTGCCCTTCTCTGAAGTGCAGCAGTGCACGATTCGCAGTGGAGCTCCCTGTTGAGGACCCGCAGTGGAGACCGGATGTGCCAACTTTCCATCTGCCTTCCGGCCGCTTTGTTGCGACGAGATCTTGCAAGCTCTGCTGCCAATGGTTGGAAAGATGGCGCTGCTCCAGCTATAATGTTGCTCTAGAACCTAGACAAATGCAGAGCATCCGAATGCATGAGGGAAGCTTGATCCCTTCAGCCCACATCTGTCGGATTCGGATGCAGGCATGGATGGCCCGGATGGCGGGTTCGACCCCGAGCTGCTGCTCCCGATTCAGCTCTCCATGCCCGAAGCCTTTCTTTGGCTCACGTGCCTCGGGCTGGTTATGACGGCTCTACGGATTAGGCTTAGAGTCTAGAGGTTTTAGAGTGGTTTGGAGCCGCCAGCAGGTTGCAGCAATATGATATAGTTGGCGTCCGAAGAGGCAGCACGTCCTTGCGTGTTTTTTGCCAGCATGGAGACAAGTAGAGGAACACATGCCCATCCATACTGAGCTTTCAGAAGCACCAAGGCCTTCGGCTCCTTGCCACCGCCGGCATCACGGGCACGCGACTTTCTTGTGATTGAAAAAGCATCGTGCTTGCATGCGCTACTTTGTCCCGGCTTGAAATGAGCGAAACCGTTACAGGCTGAGCAGCATGCCCCTAGCCCACTGGACTTGCTACGTTTGTCTCAGAGGATGTAACGCACAGCCATACCTCTGCGTCCCTGCGTGCCATCGGATCAAGTAGGCTTGACTACTGGAGGAGGCTCTTCGCAAACCCAAAGTCTCGCGAGATCCACGAGCGGGCACTTGCCGACAAAGCCGCTGACGACCCAAATCCTGCGACTGTTGCCGTGCAGCACTGCGCACCCGCTATCGCTTGAGACAAAGTTGCTCCGAAGTGTCGGAGCACTGATGAGCTGAGCTGTGCTCTGCCATGGCCCTGGCGGGGCCGGGCGACGGATCGGCAACGCTTCGAATGGCGACACCACAGTCTGTGCTTCGTTTGGGAATGTGAAAGTTTCGAGCTCCCGTGGACTGCTGGCATGGTGCTTGACGAAAGGCACTGACCGCCGAGCCCTGCGCGGGGAGTGCCTTCTTGCGACCACTAGCAGTCCCTAGCACCCTTATACCCCAAAGGGTCTAAGTACCCATATAGTAGATATTTTGGGCCCCAAAGTATCTACCATATAAGTACTTAGACCCTTTGGGTACCAGATGTTACCCGTATCCTTCAAGTCGTTTCTGCTCCCTGGCGGCTACTTTTCCCTAGCCTCGGGCCTCGGCCTATGGCCCGTGCCGTCCAGGCCAGGCCACATCTTGAAATTTCCTGTAGATGCGCAGCGCTGGCGCTTATTGGTGCCTGACCGATTGCATACTAGACCCTATAAACCCTAAACCCTAAACCCTAAACCCTAAACCCTAAACCCTAAACCCTAAACCTTGCATAGGATTGGTTTGAAGCCTTCGGCCTGGACTCGTCTTGAAGACAGTGGGCGAGTCGGCTGTGTAGGTAACTTGTGCCCTAGCTGGGCCTAGAAAACGTCTGTGCGGCAAGCTTGCCATGGGCCAAAGGATAGCATCCCTGTAGTTCTGTGGAACTGAGGAGGAGAATTGGCTCGAAGATGCCGGCACGGGTCGCAGCTCGTGCTTGATGCCACAAGCGTGTCCCCCTCATGCGGCGAGGCGAGGCCCACCCCCGTGCAGACATCCAGCCAGGCTGCGCGGTCAGCGCTGCAGTGCGGCGTAAGCGTCACAACACTTCTCCTAAACTCAGCCATGCGCCGAGGTGCCGCCTGGTCGTTGACTGCGCCTCCTGGCGCGGCACCGTGCCGCCGCCGTCTCCCAGCAGCTCCGACCCGCCGCGACCACTGCCTGGGTCGCGCGGTGGTCTGCCCTCCTCGCAGTCTCCGCACAGCGCGCGTTCGCCGCCGACCTGCTGGAGTTGCATGCCACCGCCGACGTCGGCAGTATCCCTATAGCCGGCTGACTGTGCTGGAGTCCGCCAGTACAAGTAGCGCGTAGGTTGCACTGGGACCTTCTGCACCCCCGCGGTCGTAAAAAGACCCACACGTCACTGGTCCACACATACTTGATTATTTGATCATGTTTGGAGATGGTCGTGCAAATTTTGATCCTGACTCAAACCGGAGTCTGCTGTTAGAGCGCAGCGAATGTTGTCGATTGTCTGTTGGAAATACTTTTCCCTACAGCCGGCACGCCGCGCTGCTCAGGCCGCTTGGGTGCACCGCTGGAGGGTTGCCGCGCAGCGAGCCTTCACCACTTCGCTCTTTGAGCTTCCTCCCGCCGCTGAGCTCACTTTGCACGAGCTGCTGGCTGACGCACGCTGGTTGCAGGCACCAGCAGCCGCCTCCCAGCCCGCACGACGTAGGCTGCTTGCTGCACAGGGACCCCGACGTTCGCAGTCGTAAAAAAGTGTGCGTAAAAAAATGCAACCAGGCCACGGTATACAATATTGGTGCACAGCCGTCAAGTGAGATAAATCCGGCGAATGTTGGCCAGTTTGATTTTTTGTTGGTGATTGTTGACGCAACATGGCTCGCAGCTGTACTCATGCATGGACGTACCACTGGCATCCCATCATTTCCTTGTGATTGCGGAGCTCAAAGAAAACACTCGGACACTGGCCAATGCCATCAACCTCTCAGGTTTATGGAGTGGCACACCATTGAGTAATGGGTTCGCAACATTGGTCGAGGATTCAGCTGTACCAACAACGAGCAACAAAGCCAGTTTTGCGCAAAGATCCTTGTGCACTTTTCACGAATATAGCATGTGTGTTGCGGCCCGCGATTGCTTGAGCTTACGAGGTCGCAGAGCTCAGCGGTCGTGGGTCAGTGACGACACATAGGCGTTGATTGATCGGCGAATCATTGCTAGGAGATCGTTCACGTTGGAGAAACAGTGAAACAGTTGACGTGTGAAATCAAAACTTCTGTCCGTCGTGATCGTATGGCTATTGCACCCAGGTGACTGGAACAAAAATCCGCTTGACAGCATCCTCACCACGCCGCCCCTGCAGGCCAGAGTCGCTTGCTGTTGCGGGCCTAGCGAGGGACCGCTGCAGGCTACGTGCTCAACCGGAGCGGCTAGGTCTAGTCCGGAAAAAGGTGCGGCAAAAAGAAAAACGCGCCTCCTCCTCCCCAGGCCGTCGCTAAGCGTAACTGCTGACGCGGACGGTTCTCGGCAGACGCAAAAAGGCGTGGAAACCTGCCTCCTCACTTCCCCCGCTGCTTGAGCTCCCTCGCCGGTGCTGTCCACCTTCTCCGCGACACTGGTTTCCAACCTCCTGCTTTCGGCGACTTGGCCCCGCAACCCCCCGTGGTCCCAGCAGACCCTGACGAGCCTGTCGACACTAATTACTCGGGGTTGGCAGCGGCCCGCCTCCCGTGCTATCGACGATAGCACCGCTGGCCGCCTCCGCGCAATACTCGACCCTCCTTCCCTTGCCCTGCTCAAGTCTCAGTGCGGACCGTGCGCTTCAAGCTCACTTTGGACTCGCCTGTTTTCCGAGCTTTGTTGCTCCGCCGGCTTCGCTTTCCCTTGCCACTCGACGCTGCAGCCTGTCGCTGCCGCCGTCCCGTCGACCCTCTGGGTGACCACCGCGCTGCCTGCCCCCGTTCTGGCATCTTGCGCTCCCGTGGCCTCCCGCTCGAGCGTGCTGAGCGCCTCGATGACCGCCGCATCGAGGTCATCGCCAACGGACTCCCGCTCTGGGGCGGAGCGCAACTCGCCGTTGACACCACCCTCGTGTCCCCTCTGGCAGTACCGCGGCACTGCTCTTCGCCTGGCACGCAGAGCTAAGGAACGCACCTACCCGCAGCTGCCGCGCTCGCAGAGGTGCCGGCTTGTTGTCCTTGCACTTGAGGTTGGTGGCCGCTGGAGTCCCGAGGCCTCCCTGTTCGTTCGCCTCCTCGCTCGGTGCCGGGCTCGTGCTGTGCCTCGACTGTTGCAGCCTGCAAGCATTGCTGCCTTCACTTCCCGTTGGTCCGCCTTGCTCGCCTTCTCTGCCGCAAGAGTGTTCGGTGCCAGTCTCCTTGGCCTTTCCCTGCCCGGCACCGCCAATGTTGATTCCATCCCCTGCAAAGAGAGGTCCTTTATTCGACTCGCTTCGACGAAGCCCCGCCTGTTGCCAGCCGTCTTCCCCCGCGCCCGTGAGCTGCGGCCTTGGACTCGGGCGTGGAGGACGCTGACCTCGTGAAAAACAGCGTGTAGCTGCAATTCCTCCCCCTTGCTCTGGGATCGCAATACTCCTAGCGCAGCCAAAAAAAAACCTCATTCGCGGTTGGCAGCGCCTTCCGTAGGGCCTTCCTTCGGGAAACCTACGCTGCCTCGGCCGTGCCGGACTCGCAGGCTGGGCCTCATGCAGCGCGCGTTCTCACCACCCCTTCTCACCACCCGTCCCACCCTGCCGGAGTTCTCATTGAAGTCGCCGCTCTTCCGAGCCATCCTCCTTCGCAGACTTCGTTTGCCTCTGCCACTAACCTCTGCCAGATGCCGTTGCCGCGCACACCTCGATCCTTGCGGCGACCACCCTGCCGCCTGCCCGCGCTCCGGCATTTTGCGGCCAGGGGAGGCCCTCGCTGCTGCTCGTGTGTGCAAAGAAGCTGGGGCAGGTCGCTCTCAACGTACTTGTCAGGGTCTTGAATGTCGAGCCTGCACGCCAGAACGCCCGACGCATTGAGGTCATCGCCAATGGCCTGCCGCTGTGGGGTGGTGCCCAGCTTGCAGTCGACACCGCTTGTCTCCCCCCTTTACTGCTGCCAGCCTCCCACGCAAGGCTGGGGGCAGTACTGTCGGAGCGGCCTTGCTCGCTGCAAGACGAGCCAAAGAGCGCACATACCCCCCAGCTGTGCAGGTCCAACCGCTGCCGGCTCAGAGCAAAAGCGTCGAACAGTAGTAACTGTCATCATCATCGAAAATAGGAATGGGGATAACGGAAATGTTTGAAAAATCCGCGAATGTTGCATGCGTATGGGAGAATCTCGTCCACAAAATAATGCATGGGCTAGCCGCTCCGGGCGCATCGGCTCGTTGATCTGAGTCCTTCAACGAAGCTACCTTATCGCGCCGCGCAAACGGCCGCGCTTACGACGGGAGCCTTTGCGTAGATTGCGGATATTTTCGGATATTTTTTTTGTTCTTTCTTGCCCCAACGCACCTTTTTGCTATCGTCCGAAGCAGCGCGGTCCCGGTGCAAAAGCAACAGACTACGGCAGAGAGCCTGTAGCGCGGAGCGCTTTCACACCACACGGCTAGCAAGCGGCGGCTGGGAAGGCGAGTCGGCGAGGATGCCGCTCAGAGGTGGTACATCCCCGTCAACATTGGCCGTGCCTGTGAGGGGCAGGGACAGCAGGCTGGCTGCGAAAGAACGCGCGGCGAGAGGAGTGCAGACCAGCGGAGAGTAAAAGCCGAGATGGCAGCAGCGCGCGAGGGTGGTGGCGCAGACCGCGCACGGCACCGTGCCAGCAAGCGGACAAAGGTAGCGGCCTCGGCACTCCAACGCCCCCCAATCTCAAGGGCTATGACCGCGCCCGCCTGCCGCTGCCGGTCGCTCCGCGCTCGTGCGCTTGCTGTGGACACCTTGGCCCACTCAGCGACCACAGGGCGGCACGCGCGACTTCCGGTGTGTTTGAATCCGAAATAATTTCGGAGCAAAACTCCCATCTGGAATGCCGCCGGCGCGGAGCCGACAGCAATCGCTGGCCTCGGATGCAGCGCCGTTGCGCCAGTTTGGGTTGGTGACTGGTCCCTTCCACCGGTAACCAGGGCCTCACCATGCTGGGATCCCCTCTCGGTCACGACTCGGTCACGACGACTTCGTCGCCCATCAACTCCGGAGCAAGCGCGTCGAGCACGCTAGGCTTTTCCGCCCGCGCCTTCAACGTCGCACCCACGCGGGATGACGTCACCGTGCCCAGTGCATCCCAGCGCCTTGTTTCGCGTCCTGCTGCTACGCCGCCTACGGCTCCCGCTGCCGCTGGCGCCACGCAGGCGCAGCGGTCGCGGTCAGCTTCAGGCGCTCGGTGACCACCGCACGGCATGCGCCACCTCCGGCGTTCTTGCACTGTCGCGCGTGTCTGCCGTGAGGCTGGCGCGAGGGTCGCTCGCAATGTCCGGCTCGCCGACATGAACCTTGATGTGCCTGTCGAGGAGGCGCGGCGCATCAAGGTAGTCGCGAACGGCCTTCCCTTGTGGCTCGGTCCGGTTCCCAGCTAGCAATCGATGCTACTATCGTGTCGCCCCTCACNNCACCCCCGTGCCGATGTCGATCCCGGCTGCGCGCTTGCCGCTGCAGCCCCCCGCAAGCGGCATCAGACCTACCCAGAGCTGGCGCGCGCCGACGCTGCCGCTTGGTTGTTGTCGGCGTCGAGGTTGGTGGCCGGTTTGGGGCTGAGACTGTGCAGCGCCTGCGCCTGCTCGCGAGACACAAGCCGCCACCGTCCCCGCCGCCTCCAGGCCGGCCGCGATCACTGCCTGGGTCGCGCGCTGGTCCGCTCTCCTGGCCGTCACTGCCCAGCGCGCCTACGGTGCCTTCTTGCTGGAGCTGCCGCCCGCGGAGGCCCTCAGCGAGAGCCGCATGAGGTCCTCGCCGATGCGCGTTGGGACGAACCCGAGCCTCGTGGCCGCGGCCTGCCCTTGGTCGCGCCTCCTCCCCCCAGGCCGTAGCTAAGCCGTAGCTGCTGACGCGGACTGTTCTTGGCGCAAGAGGTCATGGAAAAAAAGTCACGGGTGCTTGCATCTCGGGCCTTCCCTCTCGATCGGGCAGTAATTAGCGCCCGCAACAATCGCTTGGCGGACATGAACATCAATTTTCCAGTCTCCCCGGCCTGCACAAAGTCCTCGCGGAGCTTCGCTGGCAGTTCCCTGTGCTTGGCAGCCGCCAGGGGCCTCATTAATGCCTCGGTGAAAGCGCCCCGTAGGATATGGTAGGTGCTTCGAGACTCCTGGCGGTTGGAAAAACGTGGGTGACAAAAAAATAGGGATGACCCGTCACGGCAGCGGCAGCGAGGAAACGCGCGACGGGTTGGACGCCATGCTCCGCCACAGCCCGCACCGAGGCCACCGCTCTCGATCGCTTCGTCGAGTGGGAGGGGGCGTTCACGCTAGGCGAAGCTAAGACCGCGCTTCGTTGGCTCCATATGCTCCATTTAGGAGTGCCTGCCACTCCCCACGTTGGAACGCCTCGGCCCGGCCCCCTTGGTGGGTGGTGCGTGCGAAGAGCATGCAATGAACGAGTTTTTTTTCCCTCACACCCTTATCCGCCTGCCGAAAGGTCCCGCCCAGGTCGCCATCCCTAGCGCCCAGTTCCGCGTTCTCCTNNGCGCATGCCTCTGCCGCTCGCGCCGCGCAGATGCGCCTGTCACGGGCAGCTTGACACGCTAGGTGATCACCGCGCCGCGTGCGCTACTTCCGGGGTGCTGGCGACACGAGCGCTGCCTCTCGAGCACGCTGTCGCGCGTGTATGCCGCGAAGCTGGCGCTAGGGTCGTCGGCAACGTCCGGTTGGCCGACATGAAC
>CAJNDV010015803.1:62100-72392 GCA_905221635.1 Symbiodinium sp. CCMP2456 | reverse complement strand
GGTCTTAGGTCTTAGGGTTTCAAAACTTAAAACGGTTTAGGGTTTAGGGTTTAAGGTTGAGGGTTTAGGGTTTAGGGTTTAAGGTTTAGGGTTTGGGGTTTAGGGTTCAGGGTTTAGGGTTTAGGGTTGAGTCTGATTCTTGTATTGCCTGGGGGCTTCAATTTCAACAGTTTGGGGTGTAGGCTTTAGGCTTCATGTTTGCTTAATTTTTCTAAAAGAGGCTTCGGCTGAGGCTGTTGCATTTCCTCTCCCCTACACCCTAAACCCTAGACCCCTTAACCCTGAACCCTGAACCCTAAACCCTAAACCCCTAAACCCCTAAACCCCTAAACCCTGAGGTGGGTTTAGGGTTGAGTTCCCATGGAAGACTTCTGCGGGATCCCCGAGTGTTCCGGCCTACTCTTGTTGGGCTGGGAGTCGAAGGCTTTAGGTCTCCAGGGTTCTAGGGAACCCTAAACCCTAAACCCTAAACCCTAAACCCCTAAACCCATTTAGGGGTTTAGGGTTTAGGGTTTTTGTCCTCTAGGGCTTCACGGCTTCAGGGGTTTATTTGGGGTTTTAGGGTTTAGGAGTTTAGGGCTTTAAGCTTTTAGGGGTTTAGGGCTTTAGGCTTAGGGCTTAAGGTACTGGCCTCAAGCCCAAGCCTTTAAAGTAAAGCCCTCACCCTGCTAGTATGTGTATTTGTTTAATCTGTATATATATATATATATATAGAAGACAAATGTATGTATATACATACTTGTATATACATGTATATGTATATGTATATGTATATGTATATGTATATGTATATGTGTATGTATATGTATATGTGTATGTTTGTGTGTATGTTTTTGTATTTTGTATATTGTATATTTCACGTGTGTATGTATATGAACATTGTATGTATGTATGTATGTATGTATGTATGTATGTATGTATGTTTGTATGTGTGTATGTGTGTGTATGTATATATATATATATACATTTGTGTGTGTGTGAGTATGCACACACACACATATATATATATATATATGTACATATATATATATATTGGAACATGTCTGTACATATTTGCTTGTGTAAACATATACATGTATATATATATATCTATATATATATATATAATCTTACATATATATATATATATGTGTATGTATGTACGTTTATTTCTCTTATTGTATAACCCACTGCAAAGAAAGCAAGACATGCCTAGAAGCACTTTGTGAAGTCCTCAAAACTTGAAGCCGCCATGAGATGCCCTAAACCCTAAACCCTAAACCCTAAATCCTAAACCCTAAACCCTAAACCCTAAACCCCCCGCAGAAGCCTCGGGCTGCGCCGAGGTTACAACTACGAAGAGCTGCACACCAGCCCGCGCGGGCACCGGACCCGGCATAAGGGGCTGGGGCTCTTTAGGGTTCAGGGTTCAGAGTTTAGGTTTAGGGTTTAGGGTTTAGGGTTTAGGGTTTAGGGTTTAGGGTTTAAGGTTTAGGGTTCAGGGTTTAGGGGCTCCTTAGTGCTGGGGTCCTCGTAAGCTTTTCCTTTTTTTTGGGAGATGCGGTCTTGATCGGGTCAAGAGCTGCTGGTAGGCAGACATGTAAATGCGGCCATATGTGTTTATGTAGACATGCATACCTGCACCTATGTAAGTGTTTGCCTCAGTACATCTGCAACATGAATATCCTCATGTATGGGTAAATGTATACCTGCGTGTATATGTATAGATATGTATCTCTGTGTACACATATATATGTATACATGCATACCTGCTCTTGCGAATGTGTATATAAATATATGTACAGATCTACATATATATATATATATGTTTATATACAGAGGTGTACATATGTGTACGTCTTGTGTATACTGTATGTGTATACATATATGCATGTCGGTATGCAAGCACCGCACCGATGTACACACACACATTTTTACATATGTATATATATATATACACACGTTAATACGCTTGTGCGTCGTTATGTTTGTATGTACATATGTACATATGTATGTATGGTATGCATGTACGTATGATGCGTGTATATATGGTCTCGCGTTGCGTGTCGGTACACCCCCCGTTACACCCCGAAATCCTCGTGAGGGTCGTAAATTCTGTCTCGAAAGTGCCAACAGTCACAGGGATGGGCCCCTCGAGCCCACGGTTTAGGGTTTAGGGTTTAGGGTTGTGACTTTTGAAGCTATGCAACTTCGTGGCGTGTCCAAAGTGGCGACACGGGCCATGGTTTCGGTCTGCGCCGCACCCAGCTGCTGACCCTCAACCCTAAACCCTTTCATATCGATACACCCATAAACCCTTAACAACCCAAACACCCACACGACAGGGGGGGGGGGGTGCGGGTGCAAACCCCAAACCAGAAACCCTAAACCCCACGCCCACCACCACACCCGCAGGGAGGGGGGAAGGTTAAACACCGAACCTGAAACCCACAACCCACCACCACACCACACCACACCACAAAAAGAGAGGGGGGGTTAAACAACCCAAAACCCACCACCACACCACAGGGGGACGAGGGGGGTTAAACAAGTCAAAACCCACGACCACACCACAGCGGGGGACCGGGGCGTGGGACAGCATGAGGCCACCACAGCCCCAGAGCGGGGGAAGCATAATGTGGGGGGCACAGGCACGGGGGGATAACATGGGGTGGGGGGGAAGGGTCGGGCGACGCTGCACCACATATGGGGCACTCTGTCTGTCTCTCTCTCTGTCTCTCTCTCTCTCTGTCTCTCTCTCTCTCTCGCTGCATATATATATATATATGTGTATATATGTGGTTCATCAACAGCGCTCTGCCGTCCTTAAGTACTCTGAACCTAGGGTGTGGGACTTGCAACTTAAGGTTCAGGGGTGAGGGTTCAGATCTAAGGCTCAGGGTTTGGGTTCAGCCCTAAACCCTAAACCCTAAACCTTAAACCCTAAACCCTAAACCCTAAACCCTAAACCCTAAACCCTAAACCCTAAACCCTAAACCCTAAAAGGGCTCTTGGGCTTCAGATTAGATTTCTTGAGTTCAGCCCTGCGCTGCTCTTGTTCTTGCGCCCGCCCCTGAAGCCTAAAGCCTAATATGGGGGCCTTAAGGGGGGTTCCTGAATATATTTATGGTATAAGATACCCCCAAAACCATATTCTAATTATTACGGCTCCTACATCAAAGCCTAATCTCGAAATCCTAAAACCTGAACCTCAAATCCAAACCCCTTGAAGCCTAAAGCCCGAAGCCTAAACCCTAAACCCCAAGACCTTGGCCCATGGAGCGCCAAAGCCCTAAATGCGCTACCTTGTGACAGTAGGCCTGACGGCCTGCGGCAACAGCAGGCCAAACGGCGAACGGTTTTTTTGCACCCTAAAGGTTGAAATGTTTCGGGTTCAGAAGTTTAGGCTTTAGGGTCTTTGGGGTTTAGGCTGTAGGGTTCAGTCTTTAGGGTTTAGGGTTTAGGGTACACACTTCAAGAGAATATGCGGCTCTTGTGTGCGCCTTAGGTTTCGCCGTTCAAGACTGTTTGGCTTGGAGGTTTTGGAGATCGTTGTTGTTGTAAGGGAGGCTCTAAAAGAGGAAGATCAGGGTTTAAGGCTTTGGGTTTAGGGTTTCGGGTTTAGGGTAGCAGCACGGTGATCAGTTGGGCATGGTTTCGTTTTCGTGAGGGGCAGCTGCGCATGGGACCACGTATCATGATAGCATACTGTGGTACCACGGAATCTATTCGCATGAGTAAACCCTAAACCCTAAACCCTAAACCCTAAACCCCTAAACCCTAAACCTAAACCCTAAACCCTAAACCCTAAACCCTAAACCCAGTAATGCCCCTCTTCTACAACCTCTGGAGGCCCTAAAGCCTTTCCAAAACCTCCAGCAATGTTCAACTGGTTTTAGCCCCACGCCGTATCCGTTCTTCACGTGGATCCCTGAGGCCCTGAGGAGTGAATACCCGTGAACCTGCTTCACTTGTAACTGTGAGGGTTATAACAACCCTAAACCCTAAAACCCAAGCCCTTCAAGAAACGGGGGGTGCTTGGCGGGGAACCTGTAATTAATCCTCGGAGCGCTGCTCTATAGGGCCCTTGTACTATAGGTACTTGGAGGCTCAGGGGACTTTGTAAGTGGGGCTTTCACTGAGGTAACTACAGTTATATTTACTTATAGCCCCAATTAAGGTACCTGCAACCCCACTTGCTAAGTCCTCTCACCCTCCAAGTAGTCAGAAGGACAGGAACCTTGTCCGCGATTATAAGTTCACAGGTCCAGGAGTAAGCAGGCAGTCTTCTTAGGTAACACCTACTAGTGTGACTATAAATACTACAAAATTAATAAGAGCTATGTCTACTGAAGCTACTTAATACTTGTAGGATTTTGTATGATGTCAACCGAAACTTTCCTTTCCGAGCCACCTGCAAGGATAGCTTCCGTGTGATGGCATGCAGTCATGAGGGTGCCGACTGCGCTGCTCGCCCGAATCGCCACCTCCGGAACATCTGTCATCACCGATGTCGAGCCCATCACGGCAGAGGAGCTGTTGACTTATATGGGTAGTTGTCAAAATCATGGTCCCTTTTGGGGTACCCTAAATAATAGGTGCCGTATTATAATAAGGACCCAAAAAGGGACTAATTTTGACAACCACCCCTCTGACAGCCTGCTCCGACAGCTGTCTCCTCTCCACAGGCTTCCGCGTGACAGGACTGGGAGGCCCGGGGGACTTAGAACCCTATTTATAACCGACTTACTAAGTCCCCCGGGCCTCCAAGGAGACGATTGGGAGCGGCAGCTGTGCGCCGTCTCTACGTTCACACGTGACATCATAGACGCGGCAACGCAGCAAGAGCCGGAGGCCGTAAACCTTAGGGTGGGAGTCGTCTGGCGGTATCGCCAGGAATAGGAACCCGGATATTGAAGCCTTAGACTAGAGAACCCAAATCCGACATCCAACGTTGCGCAAATCCTGCTTTGATTCTTTTGCCAGGGATCGATACCTCTGTGGGTCACCATCGTCACAAGTGCTGCCTTCGGCGTGTTGGCCGCGGGCTGCGTGCCACTTGGGCTTGTCATCAGAGTTCTAGGAGCCTTGCCGGGGGCATGCAGGGTTTCGCCTTTGTTCTTTTTTAAAGGTGGGTTCCTAAACCCTAAACCGTAAACCGTTTTAGGGCTTCGTTGCTGTTTTAAGTTGGGGTTTAGTAGGGTGTTTTATTTTGGGGGTTCACGGTTTACAGTGACGTTTGAGAGTTGAGGGCTTTGGGTCTAGGGTTTAGGGGTTTAGGTTTTAGGTTTTAGGGTTTAGGGTTTAGGGTTGAGGATTAGGGTTTAGGGTTTAGGGTTACCCGTGATTTTCAGACGACATACATGACAAGACCATGAGTACTCGGCCGTGAGCCCTGGATGTCTCCACACGTAAGAGTGTAGATGTGGGTGGTTGTCAAAATTATGGTCCCTTTTTGGGTCCTTATTATAATACGGCACCTATTATTTAGGGTACCCCAAAAGGGACCATAATTTTGACAACTACCCATGTAACCATGATGGCATGTTGCATCGCATTTTACGAGGTACCGTTTCGGGATAGTGTTTAATCCCTAAGCCCCAAACTTTACACTTCTCTTATGGCTTAATGTAGAACCCCAATTCGTCGAATTGTTGACATCGACATCTGGTTAAGTATTCGCTTCCTTGCGAAGTTCGTACGCCTTCAGCTTTCCACAAAACATGTCACGAGGGCCCTACAGCCTTAAGGGCCTCAAGGGTCAAGGGTTCAGGGATTAACCCTAAACCCTAAACCCTAAACCCTAAACCCTAAAAATTAGGGATTAGATTAGGGTTTAGGGCTTAGGGGCTGGGAATTAGGGATTACCCTAAACCCTAAACCCTAAACCCTAAACCCCAAACCCTAAACCCTAAACCCTAGAGATTAGGGATTAGATTATTGTTTAGGGTTTAGGGCTTAGGGGCTGGGAATTAGGGATTAGGGTTTAGGAACTGGGGGACTGAGGGACCAGGGATTAGGGTTTAGGGATAGGGTTTAAGGTTTAGGGGCTTGGCACTACGGATTCGGGTTCAGGGTTTGGGGTATAGGACTGCAATCGGGCTTATGGCTCGCAATTTAGCTCGACCTGCCGGGAGGGAAGTTGAGATTCACGAGGAAACCCTAAACCTCATACCGCAAAACAATGAGATCCACACCGTGGCCGCGGTTTAGGAATATGCTTTTTCGGGTTTAAGGTTCAGGGTTTGGGGTTCAGGGTTTGGCTGGTGTTTAGGGTTTCTGGATAGATGTAGCGCAACACCGAAGAAATAGAAGGAGCTTTTTCAAGGGGGGACGAGCAAATTCAAACGGACAGCCGTGGTTGGTAGTATCTGATCGATAAGCCGTACCTTGTCGTCCCGATGGGACAAATTCTACAACATAACCTAGAGCTTCATTCCGGTTATCAAGGCCCGTAAGGCGCGATATTACGCCTTTAGCTGCTAACCCAAAGCCTTAAACCCGATATCTATTCAAGAAGCCTACGGCCTGTATATGGGTAGTTCTCTAAATTAGGGTCCTTGGTTCGGGTGCCGTAGTATGTTTGGGACGCAAAAAGTTAGAGAACTGCCCTGATAGTACCAGTTATGGAAATCCTGCAAAAACCCTTTATGGATCCCTTTATAAGGAGCCCTACACCCGAAACCCGAAACCCTAAACCCCAAAAGGGACCCCAATCTAGAGAGCTACCCATCTCTCAATCCTTGAGCCCTGCAAGGGTTTAGGGTTTAGGGTTTAGGGCCCCCTAAACCCTAAACCCTAAACCCTAAACCCTAAACCCTAAACCGCACGAAGGTTCTGGAGCGGTCTGGCGCATAGCAGCCTGGCTGCAGCTGCAAGAGATGGCAGATCGGAATTACAAGTAAAGACGGTTTAGGGTTTAGGGTTTAGGGTTTAGGGGTAGCTTGAAGCAGGGGGTAAAAGGGTTTATAGTGGAGTTTTTGCAGGTTTTTGAGGGTTCGCGGATTAATGAAGTCTTCCTGGGCTGGCTGGAGATGGCGTTAAACCTGAAGCCCTACGCCCTCACCCTACGCTTTTTTGAATGATCGTGTAGCCTCTACCTGAAGGCCCATGCCTTAGGCTTTAGGCTTTTGGGGTTTAGGGCTTGGGTTTAGGGTTTAGGATTTAGGGTTTAGGGTTCGCATCCCCCTTTTTTGCACAACTACGTTCAGTATGTCCAAAATCCCTTTTCTAATCATTCAAGCCCCCCTGATCATAAGCATGCAAAAGAATTAGTAAACAGCCTTTTATAGAGCTTTGTTAGATACTGTAGAAGAAGCTGTAAGCCAATTTTATGGAACTTATACAAGCCTCTCTCCTTCTCTCTTTCTCTCTCCTTCTCGATTTGTATATCAGTATAATATCTAGGGTTGAAGTATAGATAGGTATGGGTCAATACCGGGGGGGGGGGTGTACCGTATATATGTATATAACATATGTATGTTTCTAGCCCTGAAGCCATTAACCTTCGGCCTGCCACACTGGGGGCAGCTGCAGGTGCGGCGTTCTTGAGTTTGTGAAGACAAGTTTAGGGTTTAGGGTCCACCCAGCACGGTGGTAATTCTTTTCTAGACTAAAGCCAGGAACACCAGCCCCAACCCCAAACCCCCCAACCCCGAAACCCTGCACGGTCAACCCTAAAGGTAGTGGTACGGAGACCTCTTAAAGGGGACCCTTCTTAACCCTACTTGTGGCTCTCTTAAAAGGGACCTTATTGAGAGGGTCTGTATCCCCAAGGGTCCCCCAAATCCTAGCTCCTATCAATAAACCGCACATCCTGGAACCGGTGGGCGCCGAGGCCACACACTGGTCTCCTCCATGGGACGCGCATGTCTGGGGCCCAGCCTAAGGCCTAAGCCCAAAACCCCTAAACCCTGAACCTTCAACCCTAAATCCTAAACCCTAAACCCTAAACCCTGAACCTTGAACCCTAAACCTTAAACCCTAAACCTTAAACCCTAAACCTTAAACCCTAAACCCTAAACCTCCCTAAACCTCCTGAGTTAGAAAAGGACTTGAGGGTTTAGGGCTTAGGGATAATTACCTATACTATTTTGGGGGCTGCTTCTTGTAATTATGGTATAATGTACCCCAAAACCCTGTTTTCATTATTAAGGCCCTTATATTGGGGGTGTTAGGGTTTAGGGTTTGGGGCTTAGGGTTCAGGGCTTAGGGTTGAGGGTTGGGGAAGATTATTCCCAGGTTGTCCCAATAAGTGTAGCTGGGCATACCACAATCCTGGCCTTGCCATTACGGCTACTGTGTTACCCGAGTCTGACCACAGCAACAGTGCTCGAGAAGGTTTTGTAATTGACATAGAAAGGTCTTTGGAAGGGGTTTGCAAGATGGATAGGGACATACCGATAAACCCTAAGCCCTAAACCCTGTTTTTTTGAACTCCTCGGAAAAAGGAGTTCACAAAAAAAACCTGTCACAAAGTTGTGCTTCCTCATTGTAGTACCTTCGAGTTCCTCTCAAGAACCTAGTCCAAATCGCCGGCGGCCTAAAGTCTCAAACGCCTAAACCCCTGAGCACTCTACACCCCAAACGGTACAGCTATGGGTTTGAGATGGCAGTTTAAGATATGATGAACTGGAATCGCCACATGATGGGGCGTGAATCGCCAAATGAGGGGTCGTGCTTAGGATGTATGTTGAACCGGAATCGCCAAATCAGGGGGTGTGTTTAAGATGTATGTTGAGCCGGAATCGTCAAAGGAACCCTTTAAATGACCCCTAGAAAACCGAATTCTGATTATTAAGGCCCCTGTATTGCTAAACCCTAAACCCTAAACCCTAAACCCTAAACCCTAAACCTAAACCCTAAACCCTAAACCCTAAACCCTAAACCCTAAATCCCACCAAGTGTCTCAGGCAAGGGAGAGGACTGCACCACGGTCACGGGGGCCTTCGACTGCGAGGCCCTGGGGCGATTTTTTCGGTTTAGGGTTTAGGGTTTAGGGTTTAGGGTTTAGGGTTTAGGGTTTAGGGTTTAGGGTTTAGGGTTTAGGGGTTTTGCGTTCGGCGCGCGATTTTGACAGAGCTTTGTGGCGTGATTGTTGGATCTTTGGTAGGTTTCTTTGTGTTTGTTACAGTTTGTAAGGCGCCTCCTGAGCTCTAACACAAAGCTCTAACCTATAAACCCTAATGAAATTTTGCTCTTCATTGGCTTTGCACACAATACTTTATGACAAGCAGGCCCAACATGTGGTCCATCACTGAAGCAGTATAGATGAAAGTATTTCAATACAATAGACATGGCATTCAAGAAATCCCTCAATCCACAAAACATCGCAAAACCTTGTGTGTAGAAAAACTGGGCTCCCACAGCGTCCCTTTCTGAAACCCTGAACCCCAAACCCGAAGCCCTCTATACACCTTCGGCTGATCATCATCACTCTGGCAACCCAGAAAGAGATACGAAGGGCTTGATTAGAGCTGAAGGAACCCTAAACCCTAAACCCTAAACCCTAAACCCTAAACCCTAAACCCTAAACCCTAAGCCAACTTCATCCTTACACCCTGAAGCCTTGGCCTTCAGTTCTCAAGCCCTAAAGCCCAAAACCCTAACACCCTCAGCCCAAAACCCTGAAGCCCTAGACCCTAACTCCTAAGCCCAAAACGAAAAAAGCCCTAAGCCCTGAAGCCCTAAAGCCTAGTGTCGAGTAGCGGAAATTTACAGAGCTCCCGGTACCCACCCAAAAATTGGGGTTTAGGGTTTAGGATTTAGGGTTTAGGCTTTAGGGTTTAGGGTGTCTACGATATCAGCACGTGGTCCCGGATCGGCGGCTGGAAGAATGCCTGCGCAGGCTTCTAATTGTGATTGGTGTTAAGGGTTTTTGGGTTTAGGGTTGAGGGTTTAGGGCCTACTTGGGAAACAGGGTTTTGCTTTTCGACGTGACTCTTTACAGGATTCTGGAACACACGATTGCTCTGCTCACATTCCAGAAATTTCATAAACCCTAAAGCCTAAACCCTGAACCTTAAACCGTGAACCCTAAATCCTAAACCCTAAACCTTGAACACCAACCCTGCAAGCGGTCCCCTATTACAGAAGAGGCAGATCGATTAAGCTACCTTCTGTATGGGGATCCTTTTGAAGGACGAACCCTCAGACTCTAGGGACTGATCTTTAAGGCCGTTGAGCCCAAAGACCATACTATATGGGGGTTTCAGAAAATAGGGGACCCCAATATAGTACCCAAAATAGTAGGATCCTTATTATAAGGACCCCCCAAATAGGATACCCTAATTTTCGGAAACTCCCATTTAGGG
>CAJNDV010015792.1:0-11066 GCA_905221635.1 Symbiodinium sp. CCMP2456 | reverse complement strand
TGTGTGTCTGCCTGCCTGCCTGCCTGCCTGTCTGTCTGTCTGTCTGTCTGTCTTTTTGTTGGCTTGATTGTGTGTTTATTTGCATACACACAGAGATATCCGATGATGCTTCATTGCGCAGTCGTCGAACAGGTTAAGGAATGCGCTTTCGATAGGTGTCTTGGAGATTGCGAAGCCAGCCAAGGAGCGTGCATCAAATTGCCGCCACCGAACGAGCATTTGCTGCCATACTGAGGGACGGCTCCGTCGTGACATGGGGAGATGCTGATTCAGGCGGTGACAGCAGTGCTGTTCAAGATCAGTTGAAAGATGTTCAGAAGATCAAGTCAAGCCTCAATGCCTTTGCTGCGATCTTGGGCGACGGGTCTGTGATTTCCTGGGGCTGTGACGATGAAGGTGGCGACTGCAGCGCCTTTGCAGTATTGTACGCATCAGCTTGGTTTCGGGAGATTCTGTGCTGAACGGTTTAGGGTTTAGGGTTTAGGGTTCAGGGTTTAGGGTTTAGGGTTCAGGGTTTTGGGTTTAGGGGTGTAGGGTTTAGGGTTCAGGGTTTAGGGGATTCAGGGTAGCCTGAATACAGAGAGCTCCGGCAGACGCTCATGCAGGAACCTGATTAAGAAAGCCTGGTTCCTGTAAGTATGGAATCCTTAAGGGAGGGGCTTCTAGGGGGTTTAGGGTTCGGGTTCAGGGTTTAGGGTTTAGAGTTTTAGGGTTTAGGGTTCTAAGGGGGGGTATATAACCCAGTAATCCCCAATTCTCCCTAGTACTCCCTTAGGTTCCCTAAAGCTCCCTAAGGATCCCTAGGACCCTCCCCCCCTGAGCCACCCTCCCTTAAGGATCCTATAATGTAACACCCAAACTTAGGGGACGAGTAGGTAACCGTTAAGCCCTTCAGCTCCTTATCGGCCTGTGGGCGCCCGCTGTAAGGTCGAGCTGTCGGGGTAATGTAGGGGCCTTAATAATTAGAATAAAGTTTTGGGGGTTCCTTAGCCTTTTGGGGCTCATATAATCCTACTATAATTCAGAAGGTTAACCTTTTTTTGGGCTAGGGTACTCAGCCCCTAAGAAAATATGTGGATGCATAGAAGGAGCCCTAATAAAGACCCGAGGTTGCTCGGTCAGGGTTCTGCTGCTTCAGGCCAGGCAGCTGTTTCCTGCCATGTAGTACAAGGGGGCTAAATAAGAACCTTTACTATTTCGGCCTAAATAAGTACTTTTACTATTTTGGGCCGAAAAAAGTACCTTTACTATGTTTTTTTTTTGAGGCGGGGGCTCCTTACTGTAAGTATAGTTTCATGGGCCCCACAGCCCTATTCTAATTATCAAGGCCCCTACATTAGCCAGACAAGGAGGGTCTATCTACAGTATATGCTTCGGCCTTGGGTTTAGGTTTTTGGTTTAGGGGGTTTAGGGTTTAGGGTTTGGTGGTTTAGGATTTAGGGTTTAGGGGGCTTTCCGATCTAATCAGGTACCTTACAGCCAAAGATGCCCGAAACGCTGAACCCTAAGCACAGCATCTTCTATATAGGTACATGGACCCTTCCTTGGAGGGTCGGGGATTTTGAGTACCATAACCCCAGATAAGGTACCTGTACACCTACTTCTTACCTACTTCGAAAGTCCCCCGACCCTCCAGAGTGGGGCCAGCGAAACTTGTGTCTGGCAAGACCGAACCCCCATCGCCGGAAGTCTTGGATGTTCTATGATCTGTGGTTAAGGTACGCTCCACAATCCTTCAGGTAAGGAACATGCGCTGAATCATATTCGAGAACCTACACTGGAAGGTCTGGGTACGTTGGATTTGGGGGCTTGGGGATTGGCTCTCACATGCATTTAAGTTAAGCGGCTCTAGTGCGAATCGGAACGGAACAACAGCATTGCACCATCACAGAAGTTCTCGAAGTGTTTCATCATATGTGTTCGTTATTTTACTACTTGACTAGGCCCTTTCTTGCGATATGTGGGTGTTGCATCATCATAAATTCCTAAGTAAGAACCGAGATTGGAATCGTCAACGGTGGCCAAGAAGCCAAACTCAAAGCCCCTGGTTGTGTAAACCATGATAAACGCCCCGAGCGGGCTCTTATGAACACATTGGAAGGTACATATAAGTCTACTGTACTACCTACTTACTAAGCGTGCCGACCCTCCAAGTTGGGTGAGATCTTGGCAAAGCCTTAACAGCATAGGTGCCGTAGAAGGGCAGCTGAAGCATGTCCGGCAGCTTCAGTCCTCTGCCGCTTGGGCTTTTGAAAAACCTTAAACCCTAAACCCGAAGGCTCTGCTACAAAGGGTTTCATTAGGCAAGGGGGTTTTCGTCGCAGGGCTTGGGAAATTTGGGGGTTTGAGGACCCTAAACCCTAAACCCTAAACCCTAAACCCTTCGGATTTCCAGGATGCGGTTTCGCAGGTTGGGCTTTTGAGACGTGGGACTCAAGGGTTCCAAAGGGTTTAGGGTTTAGGGTTTAGGGTTTAGGGTTTAGGGTTTAGGGCCAACCTTCCTCCGGGTGGCCTGAGCGTCAAACAAAAAATCGAGACACCAAAGTGCTGTGGATCCATGTGCCTCTACTCTTGTCTCGCTGTTTACATATTACAACACATGTATACGTATGTATATAAACACGCGTACATACAGCTAGCTAGTGTTTAGTATATACCGAAGCATTAGAGTGCCTAGCAATCAGAAGACAAGCAGAAAAGTCCTCGACGTATTAGCCTACAACACCACTACCCTTAACCCAGGTACCCAATTAACCCGATTATGCCCTAAACCCTAAACCCTAAACCGTGGTTTGTGAACCCTTTGGAATAGTCGGGCTTGTCGGGGATTCTGACATACGCATACAGGACGGCCAAAGCAAGGGCAAAGCCAGGTGGAACCTGGCGGAAATGCAGTAGGCCCCGGTTTAGGGTTTAGGGTTTAGGGTTTAGGGTTTAGGGGTTTAGGGTTTAGGGTTTAGGGTTTAGGGTTTAGGGTTTAGGGTTAAGGCCCCACAAAGGTAGGATCCCGGCAAGCCCCAAGGTCTGCCTCCTTTAGAAAGAATGTATACGGGTAGTTCTCTAAATTAGGGTCCCTTTTGGGGGTCCCTTTTATAAGGGTGCCGTACTATATTGGGGACCCAAAAAGGGAACCTAGTTTAGAGAACTACCCATACACACACACACATGTAGGTTTGCTTGGGGTGTTTATGCGTCTTCACAGGATTTTACAGCACCGAAACCGGCAAATTGCAGAAAACCTCACAGACTGACCCGAGGCTACGGCATTTGCAGCTATTCGTGCTGATGGTTCTGTGGTGACATGGGGAGACCCCGGCAGTGGCGGCTACAGTGCCTCGACCTTGAATTGAGGGTTTAGGGCTTTAGGGTTTAGGGTTTTAGGGTTTAGAGTTTTTGGTTTAGGGATTTAGGATTTAGGGTTTAGGGTTTAGGGTTTAAGGATTAGGGCATCGTAGTCGAGAAGGTAAGCTCCAAAGCTTCGTGGTATCCGAAACCTTCCCTAACCCACCAGGTACCTACTATATGGGGTACTAGAGCCCCTGTGGCCCGATATAGTAGGCACCTGGGGGGTTAGGGCTTGCACAGCACCAAGTGGTAACCGGCACTTCCCTCCCAGCGACCGAGCTGGTAGAATGAAGTAATGTAGAGGGTTCCTTTAAAGGGATCTATAACGGTGCTATAAGGGGCTCCTTTAAGGGTTCTATAGGGGTACTAAAAGAGTTTTTGGGCTTGTAGGGTTTAGACGCTAGGCTTTATACTGCAAAGCTCTCAAGTAGGGTCCTTGTCCGGGATCCACCAGCAGATCACGTCATTCTTATGAAAGGGCAGTCGGTGACACTGGTTTCGAAATCCCCTCCAAATCCATCATGGGAGCACTAAGCCCTAAACCCTACTCCCTAAAGGCTAAACCCCTAAACCCCTAAACCCTAAACCCTAAACCCTAAACCCTAAACCCTAAACCCTAAACCCTAAACCCCAAAGCTAAATTCCCAGCGGGAAGGCCGGAGCCCACATCAGGTCTGGGTGAGGCTTGTCCATGGAAACCTGCCCCAAAAGGGTTTAGGGTTTAGGGTTTAGGGTTTAGGGTTTAGGGTTTAGGGCTCCTATCCCACCAAAACCCTAGAGCCTTTCCTTTGCGATTCTTTTTGGGGTTTAGGGTCCAGGGTTAGCTTTGGGCTTTAGGATTTGGGTTCATTTTGGAGGCCTCACTCCCATGATCGCAAACATGGTAGCTTGAGAAAGCAACAGTCAACCCCCTAAACCCTAAACCCAAAACCCTAACCCCTAAACCCTAAACAGAGGGATTTGCTTGAGGCGGGTCCGTGGATCATCTACTCGTGGGTGTGAAGGCGATCAAATCCTCGCGGGAGGCGTTCGCTGCCGTCTTAGGCCGGCGTGCGAAAGGGAACTTTCAGACAATGGTTTGGAGCTTATAGGGTTTAGGGGCTCGGACCCGGGTATTTGACACAGTGTTTGAAGGATTTCTATATGAAGTAGAGCTTAGTTATGAAGGTTTAAACATCGGGACTGAAAGGGACTAACCATACGAAGGCTGTGTCGCTTGTATATGGTGCCTTGGTCCATTCCTCCTGAATTCAACCCCAAACCCTAAACCCTAAACCCTAAGCCCTAAACCGTGGCTGCTTTCATGTCTCTCCTGCACCGAACCTTGTTTCCCCGACAGGGATAATCCCAAGGATAGGATTTTAGCTTGTTTCTGAAAGCCATCTCCAAGCAACTGGCCCCTTCTCGCTGTCTAGGGGTAGTTATCCTAAATCCTAAACCCGAAACCCTAAATCCTAAACCCTAAACCCTTCATAGAGACACGGCTACGGCCTTCGAAAAGCAGATAAGCTTGGCTGAGCCAAACTCCTGCCGTCTCTTGACTTTGAGGTGGCCTGCTAAGCCAGACATGTCTGGACCTTGGTTTAGGGTTTAGGGTTTCGGGTTCAGGATTTAGGGTTTAGGGTTTAGGGTTCGGGGTTTAGGTTCAGGGCTCAGGATTTAGGGTTTAGGGTTTAGGGTTGAGGATTTCGGGTTTAGGGTTTAGGGTTCAGGATTTAGGGTTTAGGGTTTAGGGTTGAAGATTTAGGGTTTAGGGTTTGGCGTTTAGGGTTTAGGGTTGAGGGGGGGATCTGGAGAGAAGGGTTCTGCTATGTGTGTTCAGGACGTCAGGCTGCTTCGATTCTTGGGTTGCTTCGGGTTTAGGGTTTAGGGTTTAGGGGTTTAGGGGTTTGGGGTTAGGGTTTAGGGGTTTAGGGTTTATGGTTTTTTGCTGCTGGATTTGTCCTTGATGTTGCTGCTGCTGTCTCTGTTGCTGCTGATGTTGCGGCCGGTCCTACCAATATGTGTACTGGTATTGAACACAACCATGTCGCAGGTTGGTTACTTGGAGGGCCCGGGCACTTAGTAAGTAGGTATTTTTATAGGCTTATATGTATCATAACCCCAATTAGAGTGCCTTTTAGGTTACTTATACGTCTGCTTATTACCTACTTACTAAGTTCCCCCGCCCTCCAAGTAAGGCCGTCCACACAACAATAAACCCTAAACCCTCAACCCGAAACCCTAAACCCTAAGCCCTAAAAGCCCTAAAAGCCCTAAAAACCCTAAACCCTAAACCGTCAAAGTATACCCCTAACCCCTAAACCCTAAACCCTAAACTGACAGGCGATGGATCGGTGGTGACGTGGGGCAATCCCGGATCAGGGGCTGACAGCGACTCTGACGGAAATTCTGGGGCTCGCCTGGCTTTTAGGGTTTAGGGTTTAGGGTTTAGGGTTTAGGGTTTAGGGTTCAGGGTTTAGGGTTTAGGGTTTAGGGTTTAGGGTTTAGGGTTACAGTAAAGGCGTACAGCAGCTATAGCGTCTATGTTTAGGGTTTAGGGTCTACTTGGAGGGTCGGGGGACTTAGTAAGTAGGTAGTAAGTAGACTTAGAAGTACCCTAAAAGGGACTCTAATTGGGTTTATGATCCTTGTCTATAAAATAGCTACTTACTAAGTCCCCCGACCCTCCAAGTAGCAGCTATAGCGTCTAAGGCACTGCTTGGCCACCCAAAAGAACACAGATGAATGTTCGTATAAATGACGTATACTGTGTACATATGTGTTTCTAACATTGGAACGATGTAGGAATATATCAAACTTGCCGGGCCTTTCCCAGACGGGTGCCAAGTGTGATCCCTTGCTTGTTAAGTACACGTCGTGCCCTTAACCCTAAACTCCCTAAACCGTGTCGTGTCCTTCGGGCGTCAGTGGCCAAGCTGGTAGGAAGCTGAGTTTCCTTGGCTCCTGCGCAAGAGGTATCAGAAGGTCCCCACATTTTTCTAGTCAGGAATGGCACGCTTCAAATGAAGATCTCAAGAAGGTAACCCTTAAGGGCCATAAACTAGGTATGAGGTGTGAAGACTTACTGGGTTCAATATCGGTTCAGGGCTTATAGGGTTTAGGTGCAGGGTTTAGGGTCATCGTTCTGAAATTGTGGCAGCTTTGGTGGTCAAAGTATGGTAGTAGTGTCGGGTCGACCGGCTGTTGGGTATGACTCAAAAGACAGACCCCAAAGAACGATTCAAAAAACACACACATAAAAACCCCAAAGAACAGCTCCAAAACGAAACTAGCTCTTAAGAGCACAAGCACTCAACCCAAGAGGCCGAAACTCCTAATCCGCATAAAGCCTTCCATAGGGACCCTTGGGGGGGGTAGGGGACTATACCGCCTGGAAAAGGCCTTAGTAGGTCCTTATTACTGGTATTACTTGCAGGGTCGGAGACTTATAAGTATCATAACCCCAATTAGGGTCTCTTTTATGCTCTCTTTTATGCTACTTATAAGTCTACTTATTACCTATTTACTAAGTCGCCCGACCCTCCAAGTAAGGGTCCCTGTCAACCTTTGGAACCTTCCATAAAACACGTGTATTCTCTGCAATCAGTTCGACAAGCCTGCAACACCCTTAGTGAGATTCGTAAGAGCTGACAAGAATCCCATAAAACAAAGCCTAAACCCTTGACCCGAAACCCTAAGCCCTAATAACATCGAGCCACGGTTTAGGGTTTAGGGTTTAGGGCTAGGGTTTAGGGTTTAGGGTAACATCACCTCCGAAACCCTCGAAACCCCAAACCCCGGCTCCCTATATCCCAAACCCTGCCTGAACCAAACCTTACTTGGAGGGTCGGGGGACTTAGTAAGTAGTTATTTTATAGACTTATAAGGATCATAACCCCAATTAGAGTCCCTTTTATTTCTGGGTACGACTTATAAGTCTACTTATTACCTACTTACTAAGTCGCCCGACCCTCCAAGTAGACCCTAACCACCCGGTGTCTCTTGAGGCAGCTCTGCGCAACAGCAACTGAAGTCTGTGAGGGAGATCCAAAGCTCCCAACATGCGGCTTGCTTCAGCGCCTGACATGTAGGGTTAAAGGGGTTAAAGGGGTTTAGGGTTTAGGGGTTTAGGGGTTTAGTTAAAGTCTACTGTAGAAGCCTAGATAGGTACCAACATTATTCCGTAGGGTTCCTTATTGCAGTTGTCTGACAACGGAGCCCCAAACCCTATTCTAATTCTCAAGGCCCTGATTTCAGGGGTTAAGTGTAGGGCCTTTTGGGTTTAGGCTTTGGGATTATGATACTCATAAGTCTATACAACAACTACTTACTAAGTTGCCCGACCCCCTCCCAAGTAGGGTTAAAGTTCAAGGTATGTATATTATGTCCGTTTTTTTTAATATATGTATGTAAGTAATTAGGCAAGTAAGTAAGCAAGTATGCAAGTATGCAAGTATGCATGTATGCATGTATGCATGTATGTAGGTAGGTATGTAGGTATGTAGGCATGTAGGTATGTATGCATGTATGTAAGTGCGTATGTATACAACGGTGTATGTTGCTATATATTTTTGGTGTTGATAATTCAACCGTGCGCTTGATGTGTTCTTGTCCGTCTTTGATGTTCATGCGGATTCTTGAAGCTTTTCAACAACCCTAAACCCTAAACCCTAAACCCTAAACCCTAAACCCTAACCCCTAACCCCTAAACCCTAAACCCTAAACCCTAGGGTCCTAGAGAGCCGGTGTATCTCAGTTTTCGGTCTGGGGGTGTGGGCTTTCAGGGTCTATGGTTTTGGTTTTAGGGTTTAGGGTTTGTCTTTGGGGTTGAGATCTCTACCGTAAGGGTCCAAGTATATACGTCTTCCACAAGCCTTCCAGTTGCTTCGTTTGGTGTCAAGTAGGACTCAATGCAGCCGGAACTTCGGCAGCAAGGATGCACACACCCGAGCCAATTATCATGATTTGTGTATTGCAACGGCTTATATCTAGCTATTCAGAACCCTAGTTACTAAGTTCAACCCCTGAAGGTCCATGTACTCCGAAAAGCGCATACTTTGGTCTTGGAGTAGTCCCTATATAAGTACTTTGGGGCCAATGTATATAGATTTTGAGGAACATGACATGGACCCTTGAGAATAAACCTTTCGGTAAGCTCATGCTACTATTGATGCTACAAATCCTGCATTACCTTGCGGACCCTAAACTATGGGAAGTATGGTTTCTTCCAGATTACCAAGAAGGCCCTTATACGCTACCATTATGGAATTAGGCCCCAAAAGACCATCCCTATGAACCTAATTCCATAATAGTAGTATATGTGGACCCTACTGGTTTTGGGTAACGCAGGACTTCTGTCATCAGCCGTTAAACCCTAAACCCTAAACCTTGAATTGTCAGGATTCTAAGGTAGAACCCATGGGCCCCTAGTATGGGCCATTAACCCTGGGACCCTAATATACATACTATATACCCTATATATACCCTTAAGGAACCCTAGAATCCCCTAAGGGCCCATGTTAGGGGCCCATGGGTTCAACCTTAGAAGGATCAGGGTTCTGCTTTCCTTGCAGTTTCCTCAGTAGCGTCCGCGACATTTTTCTGATGAGTTTTTTGGTTTTCGGGCCCTGGGGTGTTTAGGGTTTAGGAGGGTTGAGGGTTTAGGATTTGGAGTTTGGGGTTTGGGGTTTAGGGTTCATGGTTTAGGATTTGGGGTTTAGGGTTAGGCCAGGGTTTCGCATAAGACTTGTGAGCATAGCTCTACAAAACCCTGGGCCCGGATCCCTGGGTCACAAATGAGGCTTACGCAGCGCTTCTGTCGGATGGCTCTGTCTCCAGCTGGGGCTCTTCCAGCTGCCTGTGCCGAACGTGTTGTAGCATTTTTGATTTGAATGCTTTGAGTGGTAAACCTCGGAATCCTTGACCTGGTGCCAGAACAGGAGGAAGTAAGGTTATGGTGGTGACTGCAGTCATGTGCAAGAGCAGCTGCAGAACGTCGTGCAGATTCAAGCCTCGCAAAGTGCCTTTGCCGCACTGTTGGCCGATGGTTCTGTGGTGAGCTGGGGCGCTGCGGACTCTGGCGGTGACTGTCGTGCAGTCCAACACCAGCTGAAGGACGTGCAGCAGATCCAAGCGTCTGATCAGGCATTTGCTGCTGTCCTTGCTGACGGATCCGTCGTTGTTTGGGGCGACGCTTGGTTCTGAAGTGATGTGTCCTTCGTTGCTTTCTTTCAGTTTCTGGCAGTGGCAAGTAACAACCTCCGACCCAGGACGACGGCCTTTGCTACGACTATCGAGATGTCTGCCATCAGCTACAGAATGTCGTAAGCATTCAGGCGTCGCAGGCCCGGAGTGCAGGAGGTGTAGGGTTCAGGGAGATTTCGATTCCTAGAACGGGGTTGCAAACATTCGTACTAGTATTCTTTTGCAGCCCCTGTATCATTTGCAGTATACTGAACAAAGAGACCCTGTGACATTGAATAACGATACTGTTCGTTGGTAGCCCCGCTATCATTGCAGTTGAATATTTCAAGAAAGGCCTGTTCTAGTTAACTACTACGGCCTCGATAAGTTACGAAACTATCCCTAACGGGCTAAACCCTAAACCCTAAACCCCTAAACCCCTAAACCCCTAAACCCTAAACCCTAAACCTTAAACCCTAAACCCTAAACCTAAGGATTGGGAGTTTTGAGCTTGAGGTTCTAATATTTAGTAACCCAGAAAGGACGTAAGCATAAGCATTTTATAGAGATATCCCTGCCTTATTGGGCTTCATTCTAAGGGCGTTTATATGGGATGTCCCTATCCTATTTTTTGCTTATGTGCTTTTCTGGGGCCCTAAATATACTTGGAGGGTCGGGGGGGACGTAGTAAGTCGGTAATAAGTAGACTTATAAGTAGCCGAACAGGGACTCTAATTGGGGTTATGATACTTATAAGTCTATTTTAGGTTCTCGTATAGGGGCCTTGAAATTGGGGCTCCTTTTAGGAGGTTCCTGTAAGGACTACATTAAGCATAGGGTTTAGGGCTTTAGGGTTCCAGCGTTTAGGATTTATATAGTATAGGGGCCTTCATAATTAGCATAGGGTTTTGGGGCCCAGTATGCTGTATTTATAATTAGGAGCCCTCAAAAGAGTATAGGTAATTGTAGAGGCCGCTACATTAGCCCTAAGGGTCCATGTATCCGTGTGAGCATACTTTGACCCTGAAGTACCTACATAGGGACTACCTTAAGGCCAAAGTCGGGTTTAAGTATATACTGTATGAGTGTATGAGTACATGGACACTTAGGGTAGGGTCGTATGTCTCGCGTCGTTTCAAACGCGGTTCGAGTGCTGGCTAAGGTTTCGGGTTCGGGAAGTTTTTGGTCTAAGAATGTTCAGGCTTTAGGGTCTCGGAATATTTAAGGTTTGGGGGTTACCCTAAGACTGTGGTGGAGCTTTGTCTTGAATATTATGGGGTTGGATTGACCTGGACCCCAAGCCCCCTAAACCCTAAACCCTAAACCCTCAACCCTAAACCCTAAACCCCAACGCTCAAGATCCGTTTAAGGGGTCCACAAGCCGGCTCTCCGGGAAGGACGCTTTTGCAGCCATCCGGGCTGATGGCTCTGTGGTAACCTGGGGTGATTATCGCGCTGGCGGCGGCTTCGGCGGTTAAGGGTTTAGGGTTTAGGGTTTAGGGTTTAGGGTTTAGGGTTGGTTTTGGTGGCCTAAGCAATTACCTATACTGTTTTTT
>CAJNDV010015781.1:58083-71167 GCA_905221635.1 Symbiodinium sp. CCMP2456 | reverse complement strand
GCGACATTGAGCCTTATCGAAGAAAAAAAAAGAATGTATAAATAACATATCTGGCCTCCATAATTATCTAGCAATATCTATGAATGTCTAGGGTTTAGGTGCAGAGAACGGCAGAGAGGGTCGAGATCGGCGGAAGAGCTGCATGCATTCGATGCACGTCGTCGAAGTCTTGAACCCTTCCGCACGCAAAGCCCTATGCCTTTTCTGGTCGCCTTCGTAACTAGTTGCCGAAGCTTCCTCCTTCACCGACATCTTGCAAGGCAAGATTTCACTAGCCGATCTCCAATGGTACATGTTTCTGGGCTGTGGAGCGATGTGTGGGTTGGCTTGACGGTTTTTGCAGGTGCTTTTCTCGGGTGTTGGCATGGGCGGCATTGGCATACTTGGAGGATCATAGGACTTAGTAAGTAAGGTTATAAGTCCCTTAATTGGGGTTATAAGTATAGTTACCCTAATTATAACCCTACTTACTAAGTCCCATGATCCTGTAAGTAGCCGCTCAAGCCGGTCGAGGGAGGCCGGTAGTTACCGGCCCTGAGCCATCTTAAACCCTGTTAACGCTTTAGCAGACGTAAAAGAACCGTAGAAGAAGAGCTCCCTGTCAACCGCAGGGGCTCCTAAGATGTCCTAAGCTGAGAGGGCCCCACAAGAACAAAAAGAAGGTGGCTGAAAGCCAGGGCGAGGGCGACAGGAGGGGGGTAACGATGGTTTTCAAGGCTGGGACTTGTCGGGGGAGTCCGCAGCTAGGGCGGCGGGGTGTTGGAAGGCGATTAAGAGAGCCATGCCCCTTTTTATAGGGGTGCCGTACTATATTGGGGACCTAAAAGGGGACCCGAATTTAGAGAACTACCCACGTGATGATGGGTTCATGATTCTGAACCCTGTGTGGAACGAGCGAACAAGCACCAAAGCCTCAACAAAAGAGCCAATGCTCGAAACCCTGTACCCCGAGGAAAAGAGCCGGCATCAAAAAGTAACCCTGCCCACAACCGACCACCCCAAAAGGCAAGCAAAACCTCGCAAGCCAAAACCTCTGACCTGAAAGCCTCCCTAAACCCACCTAGCCAAGGTTGCTCCTGTCTCCGAACGGCTTCTTCGACAACACGGAGGGTGCCAAAGCCTCCTTCCAGGAGCCCTGGCATGAAATTCGCCTTATCCTTTGCCTATATCATGCGCGATGCCCCGTGAAATTGTAGCATGTTACTTGGCACGGCAGCACCCTGGACGAGCACTCAGCCTCGTCACGAGGACTGCCCCAAAATGAAAGCCGCCATGCGACCAAGCTGCCTTGGTGTAGGGCACCAGTCACAAGCCCGTGCAATGAGTGTATCAGTCTGTGCAATGAATATCAGAAGTCCTTACTTAAATATTTCGAATCTAGCTGCCTCCACCTGCTTGTCTTCATGTATGGCGTAGGACATGCTTCTCCCCTCAGTGTTATATCGTCTTTTCCCATGTTTATCACAGCCATGACCGGTGCCATGACCGCTTGGTTTGTTGATGTGAGGAACCTCAGACCTTTTTTTGTGGAGTCGCCTGCAGCAGAATTGATTTTCCCTCCGCACACACACAGGGAGAACGTTGCAAAAATACTTCGGCTGCCTTTCAAAAGCGTGTCAGTGAGGCTTGCCGTGGACACCGTGCCACAGCTCCAGGAGTACATTGCGAAGCGAAAGCATACCATGTTCTGAGTGGGCTCGACTTCCAAAGAACCGTTGAGCAATTGGGTTTAGGGTTACGAGATTAGGGTTGAGCAGGGAACACTTGGAGGATCATGGGACTTAGCAAGTAATGTTATAAGTCCCTTAACTGGGGTTATAAGTATAGTTGCCCTAATTATAACCCTACTTACTAAGTCCCATGATCCTTTAAGCAAGGCCCCAGCCCCGCCAAAGTGCCATGGGCTGGGAGCAGCTGCGAAAAAGACCAGGCAGGTGGCTCTTGCCATTCAGAGTGGGCACTGGCATAGGCCGGTTCATCCGATAGCGGAATTGTGAGGTACGACACCTGCACCTCCTATACCCTAAGCCCTGAAAATCTTGACCCTTAACCCTCAAACCCCCTTAAGGCCAAGTACCACAAGAGCCGCCTGGTTTTCGGAGAAGGAGCGGCTCGGGAGCTCTTTAGTCGTAACCCCCTCTTATCATTATTCTTGATGAAATTATTACCAGCGCTGTCATTATTAGTCGTAATTATTAATGTTGTTATTACAATTTCTGTGTTTATGAAGTCTGCTTGCCTTTCTGGTTTTGGATGCCTCGAGCCGCTGCGGAGGGACAGACCGACCTCTGCACAGATGTAGCTGAATGTAGCTTCAAAGCTTCGCTGCGTTCTCTGAACGACTTGGCGCTGTGATTCGGGCCGGTAGGAGCAGTTGTGCTGCTTTCGGTTTGAGTGTCTCTGGAGCGAGCCAAGCACTTGGCACCTCATGTGCCGTTCTAACGAGGTGGATTGTGTAGGGCTTCCTGAGGCGGTACTGTGACGGCACAAAAAGAGTGAGACAAAATAGGAGATTTGAAATGTGTACCAGGTACCAGCAGTCACTGCAAAGTCTCCCATCAAGCACTTGCAGGCACCAAGCTACCCACCATCCCTACCATCCAGCCGAGCTGTAAATGCCTGTGAGTTGTCGAGGTTCCTGGCCGACTACGAGAAGTACATGGACTTCAAGAGCTTCGTTGGCAAGGGCGCCCACCGCCAGGAAGATCAGGCTCACAACTTCAAGGACAGCATGAGTTATGGCATAGACTGCTTCAGCGGTGTCTTCCCACAACATGTCCGAACCCGTTGACATCGGTCCCACCACAGACAGGGCCAGCTTACAAATATCAAAATCCGCCGCTCATGCTGTTTATCCCGCATTGCGGCGTCAGACTGCAAGGACTTTCTGAACTTCGAGAAGTATCTCCAGTACTCCAGCAAAGGCCAGTTGCTCAGACTCTTACTCCCAGCTCTCGAAGCTGGAGTCTCCCAGCAGAGAGATCTTCGTTGCTTGAACTCGAAAGCAGAAGGAGCCAGGACCAGTCGAGTCCGGTGTGGGGTGTATGTTGCTTCTTGTGTAGATGCTAGATTGACGAGCCGAAACGGGAAGACAGTCAGCACAATCCTGGTATGGAACGTGTGTCGGTGCAGGTCGGCCCCGCTTAGTTTCCTGATTTTGTTTCCAGCTGCTAGTGCAGTCGCCGCGTACGTCGGGGTCGCTTCCACATGTTTGTCAGCATGTCATTGAATCACATGTCATTGAAAAGCTAGAGAGAGAGAGAGAGAGAGAGAGAGAGAGCCCACTCCTCTCACCCCTAGCAAAGCAAAGCAAAAGAGAGTGAGAGAGAGAGACAGACAGGCAACTCCCCACCACAGCCCTGTCGAAAGAAAGAGACAGACACACACAGAGACAGACAGAGACAGACAGAGAGACAGGCAGAGAGACAGGCCTCAACCCTTGAGAAAGAAAAGAGACAGGCAGGCAGGCAGACAGCCAGAGAGACAGACAGACAGACAGACAGACGGACGGACGGACGGACGGACGGACAGACAGACACAGACGGACGGACGGACGGAGGGACGGACGGACGGACGCGCGGACGGAGAGTGAGAGAGAGAGAGACAGCCCTGGGGGACATACCTCACTGAATGTGCACTAGTTGGTACTTTTCTCTATATCGCTCTGTTCCGTCCAAGCAAACCTTATCACAGTCCCTTCAAAGCCCCATAACACATGGGGGGCCCATGTGGCCGAGGGACTTTAACCGTCCCTCATGCCCAGTGGAAGAAGAGACAGCTTTGCAACTTCTTAGCACCCGCAACAGTCGGGGACGCACTCGCGCACGGTGAGGGGGGAAACCCCCTCACCACAACCCTGGCGAAAGACAGAAAAAAAAGAGCACCAGAGCAAAGCAAAGAGAGACACAGAGAGCGAGAGAGAGCTAGGTGAGGGGGCTTGCCCCTCTTGACCCTAGCCCTGGCGAAAGGAAGAACGAGAGCTAGAGAGATAGATGGCTCAACAACCCTCCACCACAGCCCTGGCGAAAGAAAGAGATAGATGGACGGATGCGTGGATCCATGGATGGATAGTTAGACCGATAGGTAGAAGTATAAACAGACATCTGGTCACGTGCGATGCAGGTCTTCAAGACTCTACAATCATGCACATGGTCTGGACGGTTGCTTTTTGCAAGCTTGGTGTGCAGGCGCCCCGAGAACATGTGATTGAAGAGCCTGTCCCCAGGTGGCAGCGGAGACTACAACAAGTACTTTAGCCCGGGGCTTGTGATGGGGCTCAACTCGCTGGGTTCTAGATAAACCAACGGTCAGGTTTTTGCAGTTGACCAGTCTTGAAGCGTTGCTATTTTAGTTTGTTTCCAAGCACTTTGGTGTCATACCAGACGCCCACACATATGTGGCCTGACCTGCATCGATATCCTATGACTTAGGCTGTCAGGAACATGTTCAGTGTCATAGGATCCTGCAGAAATTATCGTGTTTCTGACATGGGGTCATGGGGGCTGCCCCCCTGTGACCGAATCCAAACCATTCGCGAAGCAAGCGCGCGAGGCGGAGTCCAGTTCGATGCCTTGGATAAGGCGACGGAGGGTCTCAAGCTCGGATCGACAGAGCAAGGCGGACCGTTGTGGAACCGTCGTCGTCGTCGTCGTCGTCGTCATCGTGATACCTCGTCACCAACGTCGTGACACCACCTCCACCCCGGAGGGCGGGAGGAAATGAGAATGAGGAGGCAAGGGCCGCAGAGGAAGAGGAGGGAGGAGTTAGTTAGTAGTCGCAGTAGTGGTGGTGGTGGTGGTGGTGGTGGTGGTGGTGGTGGTGCTGGTGGTGGCGGTGGTGGTAGTGGTGGTGGTTGTGATGTGTTGGTAGTAGCAGTAGTACTAGTATTAGTAGCAGCACCAGCGTGAGTAGCAGCAGTAGCAGCAGCAACGGCAGTGCAGGAGAAGTGCGGCAGCGGCTGTCGTTGTTGTCGCAGTGGCTGATGTCGTTTTAGCACAGTTTTCTTCTTAATGTTCAGAGATGTGAGAAGCCTTGCAAACCCGCTCAAAACCAATATCTCCGAGGCAGTGATGACGACGTGGGCTCTAGCGGCTCTAGCGACACACAGTCCAGCCGCCAGGACCGCAAGCTAAGGGCACCACATTTCCGGCAGACTGGAAGCAGGCTTTCTGTAAGACCTACGAACTTTCGGAATTTTGGAGCTGGCTTCACAGGCTTCACAATCCAGGATCGGGAAACGGGGTGGAATGTTCGTGACGCTGAGATTTCAGCATCTCCAGTTGCTGGAAGCACATATTCGCTCCGAGCTGGGCCGAACGTACAAGCAGTGTTGTGGTCTGGGTGGCTGACCTTTGCCTTGTGCGGATAGCTGATGCCGGTAGAATCTGCGTTTGTGCAGGGTTTTCATCCCCTACTGGAGCAGTGAAACCCTAAACCCTAAACCCTAAAAAACCCACCTGCCGCTCTCTGCCTAGTTCTGTCCAACTTCGGTGGCGGAAACATGGGACATGGCTTCGCCCAAGCCTCAGATGTCCTTGCTCTCGGCTTCCGGCTTCCGGCTCTGTCCTGTAATGTGCGGGGCCTTAATAATAACATATTATACCCCATACTATTTTGGGGGTTCCTTACTAAAACATACTAAAACTATAGCATAATATACCCCAAAACCCTATTCTAATTCTTCAGGCTATTACAAAACCCTCCATGTGCTCCACGCCATCTTTTTCCGAGGTGCCTTCCGGCACAACAGACGGCGGCCCGAAAGGCAAGGCCTTGCACAGCTCCACAAGGGAGCAGAAGCAGAGGTGTTGTAAAATGTAGCTTCTGGGTTGTAGTTTTGGGGCCCTGACAAGTATTTGTTACCTTTATGGAAGCCATAAGGGAAATCTTAAAGTTTCCCAAATTTCCACCTGGTGACAGATTTGATGAGGGATGGGCAGGTACTTATGTTACTTATAGCTTGCGGGTAACGGAAACGAAGAGGTTGGAGCTAAACACAACACTCCTTATATAAGTCTGTATATATGGTTCACTGACAAGTAGGATCCCTATGCTAGTAAAGGCACTAGGGCCACTAGGGCCTCAGGATAGAGAGGGGGGGGGGGCGGGGCCCTGCTTAGTGTGCAGATGTCCGGAATCCGCAGCCTTTTAAACCCGAGTCTTCTCTTTACTTCAGACTCGTGGACGATGAAACTTTTCTTCGAAGCAGCCCCTGCATGTACTTGATGGGGTCAGGTGGCCTGCCTGCCGTCACAAACGACTTCCGGCAGTACATGGCCGCTTGGCCCGTGAGATTGTCGAAGTAAGCCTTACCAGAAAAGCTGTAGCGGGGCAAGGGCACCCTTCCACGTGGCTGAGTGGCGGGCTTGGGTTATCGGTGAAGCCTTGAAACGCCCAGGACTATTCCAAGTACATGGGAATCTCCCACCAGTACACCCAGAAGGACCGAATCTTGCAGTTGTTGCGGCCCAGTGTGCGTCCTTCACCTGTGTTCAGAGTCATATGGGAGAGCAAGGACGAAGCCTATCAGTCAGAACTTGGCAAGTTTGGCAGGCAGTGCTTCGTGTGCATGCCAGAGCTCGAATGAGCAGCGCACATGCACGCGCGAAGCCACTCAGAAGTCGTGGGGTCGGATTGTTAGATTTTGATTCGTCAAGGTCTTCACACTGGTCCAGTCCTGAGCCCTGACAAGATCGCGCAGAGCTGCAGCAGCAAGAAATTGCTCGCATGGGACAGCCCAATGTCCTGCAGGACTGGATGAGCGAATGGCAGAAGTTCCAGCAGGAGGGTAGCCAGGACCAGCAGGTCCGAGCCACCAAGGAGATACAACTTTTGCCAGTGCATGTGAAGAGAACGAGGTAACGACAAAACTTCCGGGTCGTTCCGGACAGGGGTCCATGTCAGCGTTGGTCTTACGGATTCTAAACTGGTCTCGTTTGCACAAAAAACCATGGCCAAGGCTTTTTTCAGCCCATGACAGGTCCCCTACTCGCCGAAGGACTGCAAGACCGAAGCGGAGCTCAATGCCTGGTGCAGACCGGCACGTTTCATTTTGTGGATCTTGTCGGGTTGTTGGTGAGTCCATGTTTTGGGGCTTGCTTTACATGTGCCTTATGTTGCTGGATGCAATGCTTTCACATGCCCTGGATTGCTCTTACAGTTTTGACTGTTCCATCTCTCTTTTTTTGGATGGGGGGGGGGGGGGGTTGCGGCGGTTCGGGGCGGACTGGCAGGAAGGACAAGCAGACGAAGATTGCCAAGACCTGGATTCCCTCCATGTACCAGGCACTTGGAGTTCGAGAGGTTTAACCCGCCAGAGCCCCCTGCGGTGTAAAACTTCCGTTGGCATCTTGTCCATGAAATGAAGCACGAGAGCAGGGCAACCCAGTTGAAGTTCAAACAAGGAGTTCCTACAAAGATTGCAAGCTGGCTTCCAGGAGCCGACTCTGTCCAGCATCGACAAGGAGCTGCAGATGCCGATCCAAGACATGAGTGGCTTGGGGGTGGGGCACAGGACTTTCCAAATCCAAGCCGCATGGATAAAAGCACGTAAGTCTCATGTACACGTCCGTGTGAGGAGTACAAGGACAACCTGGAGCGCATCAAGCATCCGGAGTCCCAGGCCACTGTGTTCAGCTGGAGGGTGTAGACAAACCTGCGTAACCAGCAGATTCTTCGCGTGCTCTATCAAGTTATCCTTTCCGGGCGTGTTACCCAGCTAATTACGTTCTTGCTTGATGAATTTCTATGGTGGGCATTGTACCGGACGACGAAGGTCCCTCTGTTCCCATTGTAGCGCTGCGCGACCGAAGCCCTCTAAACCCCAAGCCGAAACCCTGACCTCCAAAACCCTAAACTGCAAACCGCTTAAAGCCTAGGCCCTGCAACCAGTCTGCAAGCCTCGAATCCCAAACCCTAGAGTCTACCTTAGAGACCCTAAACCCTAAACCCTAAACCCTTTCTCTCCGTGGCCGCAGGATGCCGCCGTCCCCCAGCCAGAGCCGGTCGTGCTCTCCAAGGAGCCGGAAGCTGCAGCCATGTGCAGCCGATTTGATGTCGGCTTTCGCTTATTAAGGACTCCTTGGGTAAGGGCTAAGGGTTCCACGAAGGGTTCTATACGAGCCTGACAAGGGTTTCCTGAGGGACTTAGGGTTTGTTTTTTTGAACTACCGGTTTGGTGAGGGTGTTTGGTGCTTCTTGGGAATGTTGGTGAGTGTACCAGTACATTTCTTAGGTTTTGATGTAGGAGACTAGCAACATCAACCTCTCGTTTGGGTTATTTTTCTGGGTTTGGGGTTCAGGATTCAGGATCTACGAAGGACCGACTCAGGCCACGAACGTTCGATCATACACAGGAAAGAAGCAACAAACACGGATAGCCTAGGATAGTAGTAGGTCTTGTCGGTTCTTGACGGTAGCGCTCATCAATGCTGCTTACCTTAACATCGTGAGCCCTATAATAAAGCCTAAACCCTAAACCCCTGCCTCATTGAGGCTCTCTACCCGTGAACCTTGCGAGGTGGAAAAAGGCCCTCAAAAAAAAAAAACCTGACTGGCGACTGTAAACCGAACCCTAAACCCCAAACCCCAAACAGCCTAAACCCCTAAACCCCTAAACCCCTAAACCCCAAACCCCAAACCCTAAACCTCTAAACCCTAAACTCCCAAAGCATACCTTAACGACAAGGATACAGCCAGGTCTCAGAGTCCCCGGGCGCCGATTCGGGGCCTCTCGAAGCTGAAGCCCAAACCTCTCAGGCAACAAGAATCCTTTAAGGGCTCCTTTAAGGGATCAGCAGGGCTCCTTTAAGGGATCTATGAGGCTCCTTTAAGGGTTCCTGTAAGGGCTTTGTAGGGCTCCTGTAAGGGCTCTGCAGGGTTCCTGTAAGGGTCCATTTTGTTCCTTTAAGGGCTCTTAAGGAATTCCTGAGTCCTTGGTGAAAGGCCGGAGATCAGAACCCTGAACCCCGAATCGCCTGGATCGCAAACCCACAGTCTACCCTGACCAAAAAACCCTAAACACCCCTAACCCCCAAGCCCCAATACACCCTAAACTCTAAATCCCCAACCCCCAAGCCCTACTCGGCCCCAAACGCCAATAGGCCCAAAACCCCGAGGCCCTTATAGGACCCTTCTAGGCCCACCTTACAACAGGAGGCCCCAGCTCCGCAGCCGCGATCCGAGCGACCCTCCGCCGCCGGTGCTCGCAGCGCGCAGACCGCGACGGAGCTCGTCGCCGGGGACCTGGGCAGCGACGACGAGTTCTTGCCATCATGACTATAATAGTAGTAATGTTGGATATTCTTGTTACTCTTATTGCTTCTCCGCCTCCTTGTGTTTACTTCGGAATATTTGCAAGGTACATTCTTGGCCGATCCTCCTCCTCCTAATCCGGCATGAAACTCGCACTGGTAGCAGTGTGGATATTTTGGCCACTGTTATCGTATCTCCTGCTGCTTCTTCTTCTTCTTCTTCTTGTCTTTTTTACTTGGGAATATATGCCAGGTGCGGTCGTGGCCGTCCGAACCTCCTCCTCTCGCGCCTCCTCCTCCTCCTCCTCCTCCTCCAAAGCCGGCATGAACTCGATCCCAGATCCGTGCTGTTCGAGCCGATTGGGTTGCAGCGTGAAGCTGCACCAGTGGAAAAACCACGTCAAGATGGTAATCAGGAGCATGGTGTTGATTGACCAGCAGCAGTGTCTCTCGTTTCCTCGCTGCAGGGGTTGCCTTGGTCTGAGGCCCTGCGGTTTAGTTCCTGACACCCCCTTTGGTTGTCTTCTCCCTCTCACGCGCCTTTGAGGTTTAGTTTCTGTTTACCGTTAGGATCCCGTCCTGCGGCGGCGCTGCAGCCCTCGGTTAGCATATACAAAAGATGATGGTGAGCACGATGATGTTGCCGCTGACGATGTTGCTGCTGCTGATGATGATGGTGGTGACGACGGTGATGGAGATCACGACCATGATGCTGCGGACATCGACAACGATGATGCTTCAGTTACATATGATGATGACTGTGATGTTCGTGATGACGGCAGTCCGGTAGTCATGATCACTGATCCGATTGTCCTGACGGCAATGCCGATGATAGCTGACACAGGACATGATGATGTGTCGACGTGAGGATGATGACGATGATGGTTTTGATGATTATGATGATGGTGGTGATGATGATGGTGATGACGACGATGACGATGTGGCGAGTATGATCATGATGATGGTAACGATGACGATGATGATGACGTTGATGGGTAGGTGATGACTCGATGACGGAGTCATGCTCAATCACAGTTATCTATTTATCACCATCGTGATCAGTGCTATGGCCATGGATCCTGACTGTGAGAAGCCAGTGCTTTCGTCAGCATCGCAGGTCGCTCACGGATCGAACCCTGTCACCTGGACTTATCTGGGAGTTTCCGAAAATTAGGGGTACCATATTTTGGGGCCTTTAAAATAAGGATCCTATTAGTTAGGGTACTATATTAGGGTCCCCTATTTTCGGGAAACCCCCATCTGAGAATTCTTTGTCCACAGCGTTCCGAGGCCTGGAGGGGGCAGATGGGAGCCATGGTGGAGACTCTCCCAGCCACGGACCCGCGAGCCCATGCGACTACATGCTTCGGTCAGCGTGTAGCATGTCATGCTGTAAACGAGTAGTTTGAAGCATCCTGTTCCCAACTTCTCTGTGTTTAGAAAGAGCTCTTCTCCAACAGAACGCGAGGGTACAGCAGATGGGCCTTGCTTAGCTGGTTTTGTTGAAGGCGCAGAGCACTTCTGCTGCACCGTTTCCCATCAAGGAGGGTGGCATGTCCCAGACCGTGCTTGCAGGAGCAGGCCGAATGGAATGCCGTCTTGGACGGCGAGATGAAGGCGAAGGGTAAACTTGCGGTCACGCAGAAGTGCCCACTATGGGATTGTACGTAATTTGTTTTGATAAAGCGTAAGGGGCATCGCATGTGCACGAGACTGCGGTTCCCTGGCACGGAAGACCGATCTTGCTTCCAAGCAACGGCCAATCTCGGCACTGCAGATTCCCAGAGTGGCCCGTACATCCACACGGGGCGGAGCAAGCCAACAAGAGCTTCGTTGTTGATGAAGACCGCATGCACATGAAGCAGGCTGCTTTCAAGCGGTTGGGAGCTGATTCCGAGACCAGTGATGTGAAGCTGCTGGCGACGAAGGTAGGGCAAGCATGGTTGAACGCTTGCTCTGCAAGGGCTGAACAAGCTCGTTCTTTTCAGCCGAACATTGGAGAAGTTGAGGTTTGCATGCACATCTTGTCACCTCGTCATCGCCAGTTGAGGGCAGTACGCATTAGAGCTGACTCGTTCCAGGTTGGTTGTGGGCCTCGGATCCCCTACGAGTTCTACCTCGCTCTGAGGGTAAGCAATTAGGTTCCGGAAACTGCCAGGCCGGCTTAAGCAAGCAAAGGCCATTTATAAATTCTTCGTAGCCGACATCTCAGTACACTGACGAGTCTCAGGAAGAGATATCACTTGCCTGAACAAGACGCCCTGAGATTTCAACCTGGCCGCTTTGCCAGGTCCCTGCAGCACAGAAGTCCTCCAACTTTAGCCGAACGCTGCTGGTTTACGCCTTGGTTACAGCTGAGAAAGAGGGCGGCTGAGTGTAGTTGATGGAGTATGAAAGACAATCCCGGCAACGTGTTCGTCTTGTGAGACACCGACTATCCCTGGGTGCTGGACAGCGTGCCTGACCAGACTCCCCAGTAGGGAACACCTCCGCGGCCAAGGCCTTCGTGGTGAGCTTTAGCATGCCTGTGGCCGGCATGTACATCTACCGTGCCATCAAGCAGGCGCGGAAGTGAGTGGATTGAGTTTATGATTTACGTTGAGTCTGGAGCCCGCCGATTGCGGGAATGTCAAAGACAGTGCTGTGCCGAGATGATCGAAGAGACATTAAAAACTGACAGACACCCTTTTACCCTTCGGGACCTACCCACCGAGCTGCTTACGCTCGCACATGTACGTATACATCATAAGCGTACGAATGCATACATGCTTGGATACCTGCTTGCCTAAACATTTATATGAACATACACATGCTCATGTGCATTGATGCAGTCAAAGCTGGGAAATTTTCTGGTCATGTCCTTGCAATGCAAGCAGAGAGAGCATCTGAAGTTGGCGCAGCAACAGGTGCCCGGCACTGATCTCGACGCGCGATTCCTCGCAGCAGACGGCCGGGCGGGTTTGGCTTCAGATGTCGTCCTGAAGCGAAACAGACACCTGGACTAAGTAATACTCCTCTCCAACATCATTTAGGGAGTCCACTCCAAGGTACTGTCATGAAGAAACCAGGGTATGTGCTATAGATCCCTATCATGGTAACTTACTCAACTCCACTTGTCTGCTGTTGCTCTAGATCCCTTGTTTCGGAGCTCTGTGCCGGTCTCTGCAGGTGAGGCGTGAACTCCATGAGGCATGTCCCGGGTTCCTAGAGCTGAAATCCGCTGAAGCTTCTTATAGGGATGCTGCTGCAGTAGTTGCCTTTCGGGTTGGTTGAAATCTTGCACATTTCATATTCCAGTTCCGCTTGCCGGCTGCTGCTCGGGATGTGGGACACGCCAGACGTTTGGCCAGGCGGTATATATCTTGCCACGCAGCCTCTACACTTATGATGTCCCGGTCCTGTTAACGCTATTATCTCGGGAAATAATAAATAATGGGATTATTTTGAGATTGCAGATGGAATCGAGGCACTCAGGCAATCAAACAAGCAATGGGAAAAACATGGAAAAAATATGGGATTGGAATCCCGTGGCATTCTGACTTCAATGTTTCTCCGATTTGGTTGCAGGGTGCACTTGGCATTTGATTTTTGTTTCATTTTTTTCCCATAGTCCCCGTGCGGCCCCGATCCATCTCATTTTTTTCCCATGTTTATTTCCATTTCTTTTCCATTTTTGGTTCCATTTTTCCATTTTTTTTTGATTTTTTTCCCCAATGCTTCAGGGAATTTGTGTTTTTTCCAGGCTGGAGGCCCCCTCGGCCGGGGCCCAAATCCCACCCGCACGCAATGGAAAAAAAATGGGAAAACAACAAATTCAGAATGCTTGTCCAGGG
>CAJNDV010015781.1:37937-58019 GCA_905221635.1 Symbiodinium sp. CCMP2456 | reverse complement strand
TTGCATTTGATTTATTTTTGATTTTTGTTCCATGTTTGGTTTCGTTTTTTTTTGGTTGTTTTTCCATTCCCTGGGTCGGTCCTGGTCTCTTGTTTTGATTTTTGGTTCCATTATTTTCCATTTCTTTTCCATTTTTATTGTTCGTGGTTTTCATAGAGTTATCAGGCGAGGGGCCATCTTAACTCTACACTCTACTTAGATTGCATTTCTCAATCTTCCTACCGAACAGAGCACGGAACACGAGACCTTAACACTCTCAGGCAGTTTTCATGTCGTCGAGGTGCGGTGGCCAGTTAGTACTATGTCGATGCTTGTTTCAGTTGCAATTCGGAGGCTTCCCATGCTTCTGGCCCCCTCTCCAGCCCTGCCCTTCACGCCACAGGTGGCGTCGTAGGGCTTCTTCGCGCTTGGGGTGCCCTTGAGCTTTGTTGTAGCTGGGAGCCTACTGTGAAAGCAACCGTGAAGTCTTGCCTGAGATCCTAAACCCTCAACCCTAAACCCTAAACCCTAAACCCTACTGCTGCAGCGCAGCCGTAGGATCGACCAGAGGACTGACTGTTGTGTCTCGGGTGGCTCTCTCTTTGCACAGCTTGCTGTACTCGACCTGGAGTCCTGCAGTCAGGGAAGTTCAAAGCCTTCCGAGTCCCCGGCTTGCTGTTAACGCTGCGTTTCTGTTGGTCTTCCTCCAGGTTAGCATCATTATATATTATATATTGGATAGGATAGACTGACTTTATATGTCATATATCATATTGTATGCATATGCACACAAAACATACATTATATATATATATATATATACACACACATAATGTTATATATATATATACACATGTATTATATTTCTGACTCTGGTTGTTGTGGTTGCTCTTAGCGTAGGGTTCGAGTTCCTTCGGCCCATGGACTTGGCCTCATTGCTGTGCCGAGGCCTTTGGCCCGGGCTCCAGGGGCGCCCACCCCTTTTGGTTGAAAGGAGGCCACGGCGTCTCACCGGGATTTGAGGAGTCTTACATGTACATCTTCAGCGAGCAGCTCTGTCCCTTATGCAGTTCGAGGGCTGAGTGGTGTGAAGAGCACCTAGTCCTAGATCCCTTTGCCTCACAGCTTGAGTCATGTACTTTACTTGGATTCAGGGTTTGGGGTCGCATGGTGACGCATCAGGATTTTGGGAATGTTTAGGCTGTGTGCGTGTTAGAAGACGGCTGACAGCAGGTTAACTTGTCGCATTGGACTCTATTGGACTCTCAAATCCTATCTTCCCACCGTGGCCGGCAGTTGTGCTCAACCTCCGCATGCAAGATGCTGCTGCAAAGAGACTGTCCGAACCCGAAGAGTGCCCCAGTCGAGTCGATCTCTTCATACTCACCCAGCAGCATCTGCTGGCGGTGTGTTTGCTGACTGATTTGGATACGTTGGGGACCCCGCCCCTGAAATCTAGTCGCACAGCAGCTTCAGTATAGCCACGAGCATGATGGGGTTGCCTGCTCTCGCCAGCATTTTGAAGAAGTGTCCAAATCACGGCACTTCAGACACCTCGCATGCCACACCCATGTTCAAAACCTCTTGTCCGAGGGCGGCACGTGCCTCCATGATGCGGAGGAAGCTATGTATCCCAGAGCCAGCTGCATCCAGATTTCAAGAGGTTTCCACTGCCAAGCAAAATGTCAGCGATGGCACGCAGCCGGACCCCCTCGAAGACCCTCCGGGGCAAGAGCTCGACAAGTTGAGCCAGCGCGGCGGGCAAACGTGTCTTGCAGAGATGTCATGTGAGCATGGTGAGCATAGCTTGGGAAACAGACAGCGGTGTGGGGTGCGGTCATTAGGCCGGGGGTTGGCGCTGACAAGCAGCTGACTCTGCCACAGTCTTTCTAGTTACTCTAGTTGAAGGAACAGCAGCAGGTCTCCACCATGTCACTGCATGGAAACTCGGTTTCAAGGCACAGGCTTAGTGCCTACACCACCAAAGAAAAGCCTGCATGCTTAGAGCTCGACATCTCGAAGGGAAGCTTTAGAGCCCAGCAACAGACACTGCAAACACCAAGATTAATGGGCACAGGCAGGCATGGCAACGCACGTCCAAGCTCGTATACCATGGTCAAGCTTGGCACAGACTGGTGTTGGACAGCAGTGCAAAACAGTGTAACAACGAAATACAGCCGCATCATGTAAGGAAAAGTATCATGATCTAGCACATTCTGTCAATGTATAACTGCATGTCTTCCTATGGTTTAGCACAGTGTAACGGAGCATAGTAGAGTAGAAGTGGGAAACATTTGAGCAGAGTTGTAATATCTTGCAAGCAAGTATTTGGTAGAGCCCAATATCGTGGACTACAGTGCAATGCACCATCACCGTCAGCATCACAATCTCCAGCCTGGTTTTTTTACACCGCCAACATCGGCAACAGATACGGCAACAGCAGCAACGGTTAGAACTTGGGACGCTGATTGCATGTGCACGGTGTTCCGTTTACTGAAAGGCACTAACAGGTACCAGACCTACAAAGAGCAGGCCTCCATCGCCACATGCATGGAAACTAGGCTTCAAAGCGCAGGCTTAAACCCCAAGCCCGCCACCAAAGCGCTTCTATGTTCTGGACCAGGTTTTCAGACCAGGCACTAGGGCCGAAGCCTGCAAAACGTCGCCTCCGTGGATTCATGATTCCGTGCAGGGAAGACTCCAGCCCCCTGTAATTCAGACGACTTCCAAAAGAGTAGGGTCTTCTGAATTCAGGAATGCTGAGTAACATTCTGGCCCCACCGCAGCGTTTTGCTTCGACCGGCCCGTCCCCGCCTGCTTGTTTCCCGTGGGGGCGGCTGGGACAGGCGAGGCCCGGGAGGCTTTGACGTGGAGGGTAGATGTAGGAGTTTCCGAAAATAAGGGGTACCTTATTGTGGGCTCCTTTTAATAAGGATCCTACTATTTAGGGTACTATATGAGGGCCCCCTATTATCGGAAACCCCCATGTGGATGTTGCAAGGGTGCAAGGGTCGTGTGGCAGCCGGAGAAGGTCCTGCCAACTTGGCGGTTCGGAGTCGGTTCTTCAGGTGTCACCTGAGTGATTCGGGTCACCTGAAACCCAGGGTTTGTCACTTAGAGTTTAGGACGTCGTAGACGATCATTGTGAGCTACAAGGAACAAAGCAGAGAGCTTCCGCAGGCTGGCAAGCAAGTTTGCAACGTCTCGGCTTCCTGCGTTCAGTTTCACGACTCGGCGAGCTGTGAGCTTTTGATAGCCAGGTCACTTCAACCCAAGGGCCTGACGTGAACTGAGTCACCTGAGTTCCCATATCCCCGGCCCTGACAGGAGTCTGCAACTGTTCCTTGCAGACGAGGAGAAGAGGGGAATGTTACCAGGACATGGCTATCAGAACATGTCGGGACCCCAAGCTCGGTGACATTCAGAAGAAACATTCACTAAACGCCAGTCTAAATCCCTACGAAACATTCAACACTGGACCTGGCAAAGGCTTAAGGCTTGGCTATAGCCACAGAGAGGGCATCGAACCCCTTCCGAGGCTGGGGCTCACGATGCCCTCGCCCCTGATGGGACAGAGGCCCAGTGTCTGAGTTTCGAGAGCGGAGGGAAGTTCTGCTCCTAGGAGTTCCAAGGAAGCCTCTGTGTTGCAAGTGAGGGGCAAAGCATAGCTAGACTTGTGTAAGTTGCTTATAAAGAGGGCATCCCAAGATACTGCTTCTCTTTAGGTGTGACAGAGGCATACAGAGGCTCAGCGAGAACAGGGCCTCCTCAGCTAAGAGGCAAGGTCGCGAGATGAGGCGCGGTGATGACGACGACGGCTAGTCATGACACGAATGGTTGGTTACAACATCGACAGCAATACTTGTTCTGGCTCAGTTTGTATAGCAACGATACATGTAGTGATCACCACAATGGGAGCAACACCAACAGCGAAAGCAGCAGCAGCAGCAGCAGCAGCAGCAGCAGCAGCTGCTGCTGCTGCTGCTGCTGCTGCAGCAGCAGCTGCAGCTGCAGCTGCAGCTGCAGCGGTAGCGGTAGCGGTAGCGGCAGCGGCGACAGCGACAACAGCATAAGAATCACTTCAGCCCAACCCGACAACCCTTTCAAGGAGCTGCGCTGCTCCACGTAAAATGAATGAAAGCAAGGCCATTTCTGCCTTGGCCCGATTTCCACAGAGGATCAAGTCTTGCAAGGATGTTGCTGCGAGTCTTTGCCATCAGTGACTGCCACTCGTGCTGCTGCAGTTTTAATGAAGAAGCGCAGAACACTACGATGCCTTTGGTGGTGTTTTTTTGATGATGTGCGCTGGTATGCGATCGTGCACTCACTGAGATGTCGAGTGAATCCCATAGAGCTCTGTCTGCCAGCTCTACCACATCCCCAGCCTCAAGTCTGTCGATGCCGGGGCCCCGACTTCTGGGCTCTGGTGCATCTTTGGAATCGGGTTCAGGCTAAGATCCTGGCATTTTGTGACACTGCACCCGGCAGCTCGAAAGGCCTCAAAACGCTTCAAGCCGAGGGTTGAAAGCTCGGAGATGCCAGAGACCCGAAGACTGTCAAGATCCCTCACCATCTAATTGGAATACCCACCAGGGAGGTACTCTGACCGCCTGCTCTGTTTCCGGACGCTGCGCCACTTTGGAAGCCGCTCCCCAACTGTAGCGCAGTGTAGAGGAGTGGCTTAATGGTTTCTTGCGCAAGCCAAGGCCTCATCCGTATTTGGCAAACCAGGGCCTGCCTCTGTCCCACATGGGCATGGTGCGCCCTCCTGTGACTTGAGCTGTTGCCGTGTCCTTGTGAGAGCGGCCCACTTATCAGGGCCTTCCATGTCTGTCTCAGCGCTTCAGGCATCTCTCGAAAGGATGAAGTGTCTGAAGCCTTGCAGCCAATGACCGAACGCGGCAGGCGGCCGCGCTTGATAGCTGCCAAGCCCGCGCACAGGCAGCTGAAGCGCAGGCGCGAGCAGAGATGCCTTTCGATAAGTGCTGAAGCAGGCATTGTTCAGCACCCACATATGGACTTCAGGCTAATCGGGTATCCCAAACCCAGACCCTAAACCCTCGACCCTAAACCCAAAGACTAGGTGACTCTCGGAATGCCTTTATTGCAAGCCTACAGGCTGTGATCTATCCCAGCGGAGAGAAAGCCCCATTGCAGTTTAAAAAAAGCACCCAGAGACTTCAGGTGGCGCAACTAAACCCTAAACCCTAAACCCTAAACCCTAAACCCATTGCAGTTAAAAACACCCAGAGACTTCAGGTGGCGCAACTAAACCCTAAACCCTAAACCCATTGCAGTTAAAAAACACCCAGAGACTTCAGGTGGCACAACTCATGCAAATGATGGAGCTGAACCAGCAGAGCCAGGCCTGTCGATCCACTTCCGGATCGGGTTTCTGCCATGGTATCGCGCAGATAGGACCCTAAACCCTAAGGCCCAAAACCCAAAACCGAACACCCCAAACCCCAGAAGGCATGCCATGAAGATCTGAGGGCTTTGCTGCTGCTTCGAGCTGGTGTGTTGTAACTTTGCGTCGCGGAGTTTGGCCGAATCGATTCTCTGAGAAGCGACGAAGCCCTTGAGAGGATCTCCTAGGCTCCTGACCTCGCAGTATCTTCTAAGGTTAGAAGTATGGGCCCCTAATATGGACCCTTAGGCCTTTCTAGGGACCCTTGAGGGTACATATAGGGTATATAGTAGGTGTATAAGGATCCCAGGGTTAAGGGCCCACACTAGGGGCCCATGGGTTCAACCTTAGATCTTAGGTACCCGACCTTTGCACTAAGTTCTTTCCAGCACCCTCTGCGGTGAGAACCTCCCCATGGCAGCGAAGGCCAGTACCGGTGCGTCCGCAAAGGTGCAGGGCGTTGTGCCCCATGGCGTGGCGCCGGGTGCCCGGAGATGGCTGGATGGTTTTTGGTTCTCTCTGACTGAGCGCTGTAACCTGGGGTGCCCAGTTCCGAACTCGCTGAGGCGGCAGCTGCGTTCTACTGGAAGACCCATGCCCGAGGCCGTCGGTGGAATCGGGGGCGTAGGGGAGTTCAGGGATTTGTGCTGCTCGTTCGCTCACGACGAAGATCATTTCGCTTCCTACAAGCAATGACTACTTGAGCGACAAGCACAAGCAACAACAACGATGGAGCGGCGGCGGCGGCGGGAGCAGTTCGAGCAAAGCTATCAAAGGCACTAGGACTCAAATCAGTACCGGGAGGGTTTAGGGTTTAGCGTTTAGGGTATTTCGCGGCCCTTCGGGGCCTCTGCTGTTGGCCTAACCGCCTCACCGCTGCCCAGTTTGGAGGTTGCTAAGAGGCTGGCCACGAGTGACCACACTGCCACATACTGCCACTGCCACTACCACGACCACTCCTGGTACCACAGCCGCGGCCACCAGCACGACCACGACGACCGCTCTGCCTACTGCTACGGAGCCGACTAAGACTGCTCTTCCTCACCGTCTCGAGAAATGTTCGCGGAAGATTTGCAAGCCTATCACGAAGTGCTCCCAGGAAGCCCTTGGGTTGAGTGCCAACTGACCTGCAGAGGAAGTGCCCTTCTAGGAGCCTGGACTTCCTAAAAAGGACTTAACACAGCCCTCTGGAAGAGTGGGTCCGAGGCTCCGTTCTCGCAGCGTTCGCTGCAGCAGGCAGGGCAGGGGAAGGCGAGTGATTCCATCCACCCATGGCTGCGAACCCTGTGCTATTTGGGGCATCGGGGATATTCGTGTTGATTATAATCACCATCGGAATCCGCCAGCGTATGTTCAAGCGAGTGGAAGCAGCATACAGTAGGGGTCGGTACGAAGATGACTGGAGGTACTGGGCGCAGCAGCCCGACAAGCGAATGGCGGCGAGTGGCCTGGCTGCACCTGGTGATGACTAACTAGAACCGTTCAAGACGGGATCTTATTGTATTCCCAGATGCTCGTCATTCTACACACTGCAGACACCCTAGATCTCCATTCCCCGAGCCCCTAAACCCTAAACCCGGCCTGTGGCTACCGTTCGGGTGATCTTAGTCGAGCCTGCTCTCAAGCATGGCACGCTGTTGAGAAATTTGAGAAGCGAGTCCCCTGAACGCGCTTGCTTTAACCTTGCGGGTCAGGACTACTACCGACTTGAACAGGATGTCGTCTCCAATTGAAGGCCTGGTGCATGTCTGGTATTGCACCACACCTCATGCGCCTATCAGCACTACCCTTAGCGAGTGACAAAGGCGTATATATCTGAGGAGGGTCCATTTCTGATGGTCCCCCTTGATTTCAGTCAACGAGGGTAACGAGGGGCTACATTTGCTGTCGGATTTTGACGTCCCCGTCAGTGGTGCCAACGGCTGTGTTTAAGCTCCCTGGCCAGGTAGTCCAATGAGCGATGGCAGCCGCCGCAGCAGCCGATTGGAGCGACACCATCTGGACAAGGACTCGCTGTGGTTGTCCTCGCTGGAAGACTTCGCTGCGGAACTGGTGGTGGGGGCTTTAGAGTCTGCAATGTCTTTCCAGCTTCCTTCCTGCAGCCGGTGCAATTGGCTTCCAACAAGCTGGGGCCTCTGTACGTTTCTGTCCATGACAGGAACAACTACGCCTGCGGGCTAAGCTGAAGCCACAGCAAACCCTGTGCGGTGCCCGGGACCATAAATCAACGTACTGTAGCATCGCAAGGCGCATGAATGTATCGAGTCTTGGCTACATCGTGTTTCTGGCCAGCCAGACCTCTGACCAACTCTGCCCCAGTTCGTGCCTCCGCAGAGACGGGGAGGCTCTGCGACTCAGGCGAGGCTACTTGGAAGAGCTTCGCTCTGAGAATCCAAGGCCAGGCCCCGAAGGAGTGCAGGGGGGGGGGGCCGAAACCGAGCTCAGAGCTTGTGCTTGGTGGCCCCTTTTTTCGCAGGTGTATCTTCATCGTGCGCCGGATCAACAAACTCGGGTTCCGCTCGAAGAGCCTTCTGGAAGGCCTCGGGGGGAGTCACGATCGTCGCGGTCTGTGAGAGGTGTGAGTCTGGTCAACACGTCGGCCGCATGACATGGATGCATCAAGCTCCTGGTGCTTAGTGGACGATGGGGGTTGTCTTTGCGAAGGAAGGTTCCCAAGCTTGGCTCTTGGCGTCGTCGGCGCTCATGATTGTCCTTTGGCGTCTTTCTTTGACCACCTGCTTCAGGTCATTACGCACAGTACGGCAAGGTGGGTAACATCGATCATGCGGTCATGTGATGCTTCCTTCTTCGATGTTCTGTGCTGCATTCCGCATGCCCGGTTTGGAAGCTACCTGCACCCCGAGACTTAGTGACTTGCCAGTCTGGGATTCATGTGTCAGGAGTGCGCAGCATTGTGCATTTTCCCGGTCGGGAGTCGTGCAGGTGCTTCAAGTGTGCGTGGCACATTCCAAGGCCAGCGCTGCTTCATAGAGTAGAGCTGGTCCGACTGTTTGCCTTGACGAGAAGACGAGGCTACAAGCCTGCCTAGATTCTTCACCCCAACCCCCTCAACTTCAACTTTGATTACGCCCTATGTTCCGGAATGGCGTACCCTTAACTCCTCCACAAACCTCCAAAGCGCTGAATTTCAAACCCAACAAGAGCGGTCAGGTGAAGCCCTTGCCGAACACTGGTCAAACTGCGCGCACGCGGCCAGGCCGGGAAAGATTTCGGAAACCCACAGCGGTTCCTTTATGGGTTTCGTTTTACCGGTTACGACAAGAGGGCTCCTTTGAAAGGTGCTCAGGGTTTTGGTGTAGTTGGGTAGTTCACAAGGGTTTGTTGACGCCTGCTTCGTGTTCGCTGGCCCACACTGTTGGCTTCGCTTTGGGGATGTGGTTCAGTCGGGCATCATTCTCGGCTGCTCTGCAGGCAATTTCGGCCTTGTCGTGATGCAGGACCCGGCAGCCGTCCAGAAGGCAGCTTCGGGGCTTTGCTGTGAACTGAAAGGGGCATGGAGGTTCTCTGCACATTTTTTGATGTTTCCGGGCAAGAGTAGAAGGATGTGGGTGGTTGTCAAAATTATGGCCCTTTGGTCCTTATTATAATACGGCACCTATTATTTAGTGTACCCCAAAAGGGACCATAATTTTGACAACTACCCATGTGGTGTTTGGGGCCTGTCGTATTTAGCAGGCCCCATGGCCCGAAGCCCTGTGCTACCCGTCCGGTTTCCTCTCTGGCCGAAGCCCCGGAACAGGTGCTGGACAAGGCCTCCCTCTCAGCTGCGTTTTAGGTTTAGGGGTTTAGGATTTAGGGTTTAGGGGTTTAGGGGTTTAGGGTTTAGGGTTTTAGGTTCTCTAGCGAAGTTTGGGATTCTCTGGCTCGGGTCGCCGTGCCGTGTTGCGATGGCGTTGGGCGTAGGGCGGGGAACCTTGGGCTTGGTGCTTCAGCTGGAATGACCATCACTTCCGTTGTCGAAGTTCACTATTGGACTATTGGCGACTTGCGCCTCGTAGCGTCCGGTTCTCATTGGCACCTCCCAGGGTGAAAACCATTTCATTGATGGCGTCGAGATCTCTGTGCCTCGAGCTCAGAAGGCACTCGAAGTGTTTCGCCGGGGTCTGCGTTTCCGGGGAAGTCTGTAGCTGCAGAGAAGCTGTGATCGGCTAGCTCGTGGAAGAGGGTTTGCCAGTCAGCCAAGGCAGAAGTACCAGCCGAGCGGCATGGAGGAGGGCAGCCTTGTAGCTGTCTGTGGCATTTCAGGTAGTCGGCTTTCTAGGCTTTCCAATTGCCGCCGGCCTTGTCTTGAGCATTGGAGAGCGTTTTTTGGTGTCACTTGCTCCCTTGCCGTCCAGGGCGACGAGGAAGAAGAGGACGATGACAAGGTTGATGGCATCTCCTGCATGTGTTGTTGAGAAGCTGCCAAAAACAGCTGTAGGTAGGTACGCCAGCAAAGACGATGTACAGCCACATATTCACAGGCGAGCAGCACATCGCAACAGTAATACTGCCTGCAGTGGCAATGGCATCAGTACGAATATCATCCAACACAAGCGCGATATGAACCGCACGTGCAGATCAATCTAAGTTGGAACATGTGCCAAGCCGATCATGGTGCTAACGGCCACAGTGGCAAGATAGCCGTCAAAGAATTTACGACAGTACAGCTGGTCGCCTGTTTCGGCTTCTCAGAGTCTGCATGAATGGCCTAAGGGTGGTGGGTGCTCTGGTCGTTGCCTCCCCAAGTCCCGACACTATACTCTACTAACTCTACTATACTATAAAGTACTATATACCGTGTACTATAATGAGCCCAACTTACCACGGAAAACTTTCCCCGCCTCGTCAAAGCTTGAGCACCATGAATAGCCCCCAGCGTGCGCACGCCCTTCTATGCCAGGTGAGATCAAGCCGTCCGCCAGCAAAGCAGCTCGCAGTCAGAAGGCGGAAGGGATTGGCCTAGGGTACTTGTATAAGGGTAGCCGGGTACTATTGAAAGCACGCGGTACCAGTAAAAAAGAGTCCTACGATCCGAATTCCGTACTACACCACCAGTGCTAGGGCACCGGATGTGTGCTGCCGCGGGTTTGGCACGGTTGACTATGGCACGGTCATTATGCTTGTTCTCACTTGAACCACACTGACACTCGCAGCTGTTGCCATGACTGTGATGATGTCACTACTCCAAGACTGCGTGTTGGGGTGCATCGCCTTGATTCGTTTCGTACGTCGCCGCCGCCTCGCCACCGCCGTCAGTCTCGGTGTCGACGGCGACGTCGTCCGCGTCATGGTCGCCGCAGATGCGTTCATCGGTGACCCTACCACTGCATGTGCATTGGTTGCGCTTCTATTCAATCTATTCATTGTCTCTGTGGCTCTGATAGCTCCGTGGCGATCCCCACGATATGTGTCGGTTGCAATGCATGCAACAACTGTATGGTATGTATATATATATATATAACACAAGCATCTGTGTATGTATGTATCTGTATGTGTACGTGTAGGTGAATGTGCATGTGTATGTGCATGTGTATGTGTCTGTGTCTGTGTATGTATGTATAGACATACACACACACACACACATCATGCACCACATGGATAGATTAGTGGCGATTGGTTCCGGATTTGCATAATTGAGTTCCTCCCGCCATAGCTGGTATTGGTATAGTGCAGCTCATCGTGAGCTTTCTCTTCACTCGCATCATCAGTTCATCTTGTTTCTCAAAGAACACGGTTCGATCGAGACATCAGGGAACGCAGCATGCTTGTTGAGGTCCAGCTGTAGCTCTGCGGCTCCTGCATGTGTTTTGCTCTTGTCCATGCGCTGACAGGGAGAAGACACCGGCGCCAGCACCCAAACAGGCAGCTCTGAGGCGTCGGGCAGGGCGGACCCCGAACTAGAGCTCGGGATTTCTTGGCACTTAGGAACGGCTTTGAGTTCAGACAGCGGACAGCGGAGATCTGTTTGCTGGGTTCTTGGGCAACTTAGTATCTGCAGCAAAACGGAGAGAACGAGTCCAGATTGATTCGGGAGGCCTTCTTAGCACAGCAGTGCACGAATCACTTTCGTTGTCTTTTTGGCTGCAATGGACTACGAAATCCGTAGTCGTGGTGACATGGTGGAGTACGAAGCAGAAGACTGCAGACGTACTGTAGGAGGGCAAACAAACTACATGCAGCTGGAAAGACCATTTTGGCATGCACATGAACACCTGTCCGCACGCAAAGCTCGTACGCGTGTACGCGCGCGGACACACAGAGAACATGGATACCGCAAAAGTTATTGAGCATAATGAGACATACGCACATTAGTGCCGAGCCCCCCGACCTCTATCGTAACAGGACTCCTAGACCGCCAATTTAATAGTTCGTTCTACTCAACTTGTAGTGGCAGTGGTAGTTAGATACTGATACCGAATGTACTAGACATGGTTGTAGCAGCACTGTAGCAGCAGTACTGAGAGCAAAGCAGGAGTAGCAGCAGCAGCAGCAGCTGCAGCTGCATAGCGACGGCAGCAGCAACATCAGTAGCAGGAAGGAGGCGGAGGCGGCGGCGGCAGATCATTCTGAGAATGATGAGGGGGAGAAGGAGTAGAAGAAGCAGTAGGAAAGCGCAAGCAAAACAAGTCTAACTCGCGCCGCAGGGAAGCAGCCGCTCCGGAAAGTCTGGCGGCCTCGTCACCGGAGATGCAGACGACTACTGGAACAGGCCTCATGCTTCGGGCTTAGGGGCTTTGGTCTCAAGTTTGGAGCTGAGAGTTGGTTTTCTACCTTAGGACTTAGGGTTGGGTTTCGAGTCGGTTTGCAAGGGCAAGGACGCTTCATCGGTTTCGTTGTGTCAGTGTGAAGCTTCGGAGATGCAGGGTATGAGCCGCAAGCCTTGACCTTAAAGCTACGCCTTTATCCGTGCACCTTAACCCTCATCTCCTGCATCTCACCCGAACACCCAATCCCCGAACCTTCAACTCAATGCCTGAACCTACAACCGCATAGATTAGAATCCGTACCCTGCAACTGAGGCATGGCTCTAGGTTTCGGGTCGGTAAAACTTGGAATGTTGCGATTGTGGTCAGTTTTTTTGTCGTTGCACCCTCGGGGCAAAGGGTCACGTGTAGACTTGACATAAATGTCTGCGAGCAATCAGATGTCTTACTCGCTGGTTTCCCATTCTCCGGCCCCCTCTTTATGCCGTGAAAATCAACAAGTGCACGACAGGCAGGAGTCGGGAAGCAGCAACAGCCTTGGCCTTAGCTGCGAAGTCCCACAGCATGCAAATCCCCTAAGCCCTAAACCCTAAACCCTCAACCCTAAAACCCTAAAGATGAATAATTGGTTGGCCGGCCGGCTGGCCGGCTGGATGGATGGATGTGATGATGATCGCGGTGGTGTTTGGTGGGGATGTTCATGGTGATGGTGATGATGATCGTGGTCATGATGATGACGATGATGATGATGGTGCTGCTGCTGTCGATGATGACCCTGCCCAGCGTTCTGATTGCCACGCATGCCTCCAGAAAAGGGATCTACGTTCACAGCCCCTTCCCACAGAGCGGTTTAAATTTCTTATCGGGAGAGCCACAGAGCCTTCACACGCTCGAACCGCAAGACTTAGTCTTAAGTCTGCCTTCGCCGTGATGCGTGCCTTAAAATGTTAGACTTCCAGACCCTCAAGCTCAAAACCATGAGCCCTACAATCCCGAGCCCTGACGCCTTTCAGGCTCGTCTGTGGCTGCTTCGTACGGCTCGGGGCAGGTGCCGAGCTCGGTGGTTTCGGACTCGGACGCAGGGCACGTGTGAACCTTTGGGAACAAGTTTCGGTGGCGAGTGGTTTCCCAGATTCAAAGATTCCAGGAGACTGCGTGGAGACACTCACTCTCTGTGTTCGAGCTACTCGTGGCCAGCATCTGCGCTGTCACGAAAGCCACGCGTTCTCGCAGGCGCCCACAAGCCCGCTGGACTGGCAAGCCACGAGGCCGTCGACGAGGTTAGGAGGTGATGTGCAGAAAAAGACCTCGATGGCATCCGGCACAGGTTTCAGCGGCGCCCCGTTCCTGCAAATGCTGGAGATATCACTCCATGTCAAGCCTACGCACAGCCCTATGCATATCGGCCTGGAGTAAGTATGTCTGCATACTGTAACTCACTCGGGGTAGAAAAGCTACTTAAAGGATCATGGGACTTAGTAAGCAGGGTTATAATTAGGGTAACTATACTTATAACCCGAATTAAGGGACTTATAACCTTACTTACTAAGTCCCATGATCCTCCAAGTAGTCAGCTCTGGAGTCCCTAAACCCTAAACCCTAAACCCTAAACCCTAAACCCAGTGAGTTCTATCAAAAGCCCCTGTTTTCAGAGGTCCGGCGCTGTCCCGCAGTCGCTCGGAGATTTCCAGGACCCAGCCTCCCCGCAGCCCGAGGACCCGCGGGGCGGGTGGCGTGGGGGGGGGGTAGGAGCCTGATATAAGGGGTTAGGGTTTAGGGTTTAGGGTTCAGGGTTTAGGGTTTAGGGTTTAGGGGTTAGGGTAGAATGGAATTTCTGACAGAATATCATATAGAATGGACTAGTGCATTTTATGAGAGGTTCGAAGCAGAACGTGAATTCACTGGCTGGTTGACACGCTTCAAGGCTTAGCAGGCTTTAGTCTCAAAGTCTCTCCTTCGCAGCAGATCCTGTGAGCAACAGCTGCTTTGGACAGAACTCACTTCAAAGAAGTTTTATATGCGGTGAAGGAGCATAGATGCCAAGGTGATGCTGTGGAGCCGTCTCAAAAAGCTTTCAGACGTTCTGCTACAGCCTTGCGGATCGCAGGCCGACCGGAAATTCCTTGTCTCGTTGTCCGCGACGGAGCTGAATGAGCTTGGGACCACAGGGAAGTGGAGAGCGACCGGGTAGGGAAGGGCCCTTTGGCGGTATGCGAGACTCATAAGCCTGGAGTCTTGCTGGCGGAGCTGTTGCCCCAAAGCAGCTTCCCCAAAGTTTTCCGGGCAGCTCGGTGGGATCTGTGCAGGCTCCCTGAAGTTTCATAATGCGTAGATCCTGGCCCCACCGACAGGGCACGCTTATAAGATGTCCACATGATGTGGAGCATGTGGAGCCTTGGTCACTTCTGCAGACTGCATGTCCAGAAGCCCAATGCCGGTCTTAGAATTTCGAGCGCCCCGCCTTCTTTGTGTTCCGTGCAAGCTGCATGTCCGCTTCTCCTCAGATTAACCTCTGCCGAGGCTTCAGCAGGTGCTGCAGCGCGGCACTCGGTGGAGACGGGTGCTTATAATTCCTTCTTCGTAGACCATATATCTATCTGGCTTAGCTAGCTAAAACATGTATCCACCACCATCTACCATGCATGAGTGGATAGTTGCATTCTTGCAAGAATGATGCAAAGACACACTCTTACATGCTCGCACATATGCACATGCGTTTGAATCCACCCACCCACCCATCCACCCACCCACACACTCACAGACACATATCGACACGACATGTATGTGTGTATATCTAAGGTATACTTATATACGCCATATACACACACAAATTTACGCACCTACCTACCGGCCCGACTGCGTGCATACCTGCCTACCATCCTACTTGCGTACATACATACATACATACATACATACATGTATCTGGGCTGGAGCCGGGGCTGCATCTGCGAAACCGAGGAGTGTTCCGGCCCTGCCGGCACGACCGCCGCCACAAGCCCCATCTCCGCAACTGTTGGGGCCCTTTGCTTCCCTCGCCTTCCACTGCCAGGTATTGCGAGCTTTGTCAGATCCAGCCTTCAGGGCCGAGCTAGTCCTGAAAGAAGTATTGCGGTGCTGTCGCGTCATGCTTGCGTATACAGAAGCAGAACAAGCTAAGCAGGTCGGTTGTCGCGACAAACCGGGAAGCTGGGGTGAAGACCTTCATGTCTGTACAGCACGAGCCCTGAACAGCCCCACATTAACACCCAAGATGCCCTAAACATCCCCGAACCCAACAACCGGGTCTATAGCGAAAGCTCCGCCACTTTTTGTTCTCCAAGGCCGGACACCAGCAACCTCGCCAGCATCCTCGATAGCCTCCAGGGAATCGCCCAGGCACTGGGTTTTCGAAGGCTAGGAGTCTAGGCCTCCAGACCGTCGCCAGGTTTCACGGTTCCACAATTACTGTGCAGGGCCGGATTCCGACTCGAGCTGTCTGCAATTTTGTCCGGTGGGGGGAACAGCTTGTTCCGCACTGGAGAAGGTATGCAGTTTTGGCCTTGGCCCTTTATGATCGTTTCGTTGTCATCGCACGCGTTCATGCAGCAGTCAGCAGTCTTCGATCGTGAGGTTGTCTAGCAAGGGGCCTCATAGTTGAGCCCCACTTGTAAGTGCTAGGCACTAAATTACCAGCTCGCAGCTTTCAAAACCTATACCAGGAGTCGCAGAACACGCATGGCTTCACGCGCGAGAATATCATCCAGGCAGGTCAGGGTGCGGGAGTGACAGTTGTGCACCCAAGCACCATGCTCGCTGCTCCAGTGAGAGTGTCACGGGCTGATGACCAAAGTCTTGTCTCCATACTATGCAGCATCGAGCAGGGTGCAAACTGGTCGTCGGCTCGTTGATTTATCTATTTGTTCGTAGACGTAGCCCGTGGTAAACTTTAGCTGGCGAACGACTGCATGAATGAATGCATGAATGATTTCTCGAACGAGCCCACGAATCAACGAACGAATGGAAAGAAGGAACGAAGGAAAGAGGGAAGGAATGAATGAATGAGTGAATGAAACTTCTCAATGGCTGAGTGAAAGCATACGTGCATTAACACATGCATGCATGTGTGCATGCATGCATTGATGGATGCATTTGCTGGATGGATGGATGGATGGACGGATGCACGGATGAATGGACGGAGGGTGCATAAATAAATGCGTGAGGGCATCACGCATGCATGCTTGCAGGCCGGCCTGAAAGGATGGGCTCATGGACGGATGGAGGGAAGGAGGAAGGCGGGCTTGCATGGATGGAGTGGAACAGAATGGAATGAAGGGATGGAAAGAATTGAATAATTAAAAGGATGACTTGAATGCGTGAACTGCATAAATGAATGGAATGAGTGTAAGGAGTGAATGATTGGAATGGACGAACGAATGAATGGCGCTGGTCGGACGGAAATAAAGCAATGAAGTATGGAAGTTAGAAAGGTACGATGAACGAACGAATGCATTCATGCATGCATGCGTGTATGAATGCCTCATTGATTGAATGCATGCATAGAGGCATAGAGTGGAACGGAATGGATGAATGAGATATTTGACCGCTAGATCGGCTCTGCAATACCCGGTCCCGTGCCAAGAAGCCCACTCCAAGATGCAAGCTCCAACCACGCAATAAACTCTAGTCCCTGAGCCTACAGTTGAAGAGGGTCCGTGCAACAGAAAATGTTCTCCATCTACCACGGTCACAGGGACGGTTTGACATCTTTCTCGGGCTGTCGCGATGTCGTAACTACTCTTGATCCGCGGTGTGTGAAGGCAGCCACGCTTGTGTCCGCCGCGAAGCAGCAGCTTGCGCACGATGCCCGGTGAAGTTCGGGCTGTGCTCAACTCTGCTAGAGGGCGAGGACATTGCGGAACAAGCCTATACTTGATTGACTGGAAGCTAGCTACAAGCAGCGATCGCTTTGCAGCATAATAGAAGCCAGCTGGACATAAACTTTGTGAGGTTTCTTGTTATCATTCTGTTTGTAGTTCCGTTCAACAGGCAGACATCCTAGCGATCAAGACTTCGCCCGTGCAAGTTTCGAGACATGGTTGACGCCTCTGCACTTGGCTAACCAGCTTAATTAGCTGCTGGTTGCCCAGGTATCTCCACGCTGAGTGCAAGGCCTCCGGCCTTCGGTTACAGTGAGATGATTATTTCAAAGGTGAGGATGCTGTTGACGGACAAGCCAACGTGGTGCAATAGGTGTGGGGAGCTACAGGAATATCAAGGTACATTCTTTTGTTAGATTTGGCCCATAAGCATCGCGATAAATACTGAGCGCCTCATGGCAAATGCAACATGGGATGCAATGCTTTCGCTCGGTGCGTCTCGTCGTGTTCACACGTTTTTGGTCTGGAAAGGATGTTGAAGCAGTGTCAGGCTGACCCCAATCTTCAAGACTAAGACTTCATAGTTTCGTAGTCATGATGGTGGTGGTGGTTGTGGTTGTTGTGGTTGTGGTTGTGGTTGTGGTGGTGGTGGTGGTGGTGGTGGTGGTGGTGGTTGTGTTGGTTGTGGTTGTTGTATTTGTTGTTGTTGTTGTTGTTGTTGTGGTGGTGGTGGTGGTGGTGGTGGTGGTGGTGGTCCTGGTGGTGGTCGTGGTGGTCGTCGTCGTGGTGGCGGTAGGAGGGGCAGCAGCGGCTGCAGTTACGATCACGACTACGGCAACCCGAACTCATTAGGAACCGGTCCTGTGTGCAGTCGAAGCTCGCCGAGCTCACAGCCACTGCCGCGGCCGTCATCTCGACACCAGCGCCGCCCCTCACATCATCGCCACAGGTGGAACGGATGTTTGGGGTTCAGCTTTCGTCTGGAGGCAGATCTTCTCCAGTAAAATCCGGGATGGCAGGCATGGTGTTTTGGGCAAGGTCTTCAAGTGCTGTCTTCTAGAACTCTAGAAGCCCCGCAAATACTCGAGACGTCCCGCCCCCCCTCTTCCGCCCCATGCAGAGACCTCCCGCGGAGAGTGCAGGCGAATTTCCTGACGTCGCTTGCGGCGGGAGCAACCCCACCGACTGCTGCGCTGCTGAATCCCACGCCACCGCTCGGAGGCGGTGGGAGTACACTGCCAGGGCCAACACTGGCACGGATAGTCTTGTCGGCGACCAGAGTCTGGGAGCAGCATTTGAAAGCCGCTCGTTTCTTTTTGGAGTTGGGTGATCAGTACTGTGTTTAAGCGGTCATGGTTGGCCCGCAGCCTGAATGAGATGATCTGGCGGCGATCTTATCACTCCCTCCTGCCTGACCCCGTGTCTCTACTTGCAAACGACCTCCGCCGGAGGTAGCCCCAACGGGCAACGCCCGCTTCCACACATCGTAGTAACGTCGTAGAACGTATGCTCATAGCCGTAACGAAGATTGAAGCTGCGAAAGTGGAGGCGTATCATACCGACGAAGATCTCAGAATACGAGGGCATTGGATCTTGAGCCTCGCAACTGCCAGGTTTGGGCACGCAGCCGCCTGTTTTCCCTGGGATTCAGGCGCAGGCAGCTGTGCCGCATTGTGGCAAAGAAGCCCGGGCGGGCAAACAAAGCCCAAGCCGTAGCTCTAGCTGAAGCCGCACTCCTTTTCAAGTATGCAACTCGAAGAGCCTGGATCCCTGAGCCTGAAGCCCTGATAAGTTCATTGGAGAGCTGTTGGGTACTGATGAACCTCTGAAACACGTCGCCAGCCAGGCCATGGCGATCCTTCAGGCCTGAGCTTCTTGGAGTTTAGGGGGGCTTCACGGTTTAAAGTTTGCAAGGTTCATGGGATTCATGAGCCATTCGATGTGCTGCGCTGCAATCAGCGGTGCAGTTGGTGTCGACTGACACAGCGGGCTGCAACTTGAGGCGCTACTGCACTGCTGCAGGTGGGGATACAGAAATAGCAGAGCAAGGCCAACAATGTGTTATTTCGCAGGCAACCAACACCTGGTACTTAACGTCGTTGATAAGGTCTAGGTCAACGTCATGAGCGAATCAAATGCAGCAGCCTCGAATCAGGGTATAAACCGTGGAAGAAAGAAACCATCGCCGTAGCAGCAGCTACATACTCAGTCATATTGACAACGATAGCACGAACAGTACAAATAGCAATTATACTCGCACCGTTAAGCTGCAAGCATCGTATTGCCGCATTTCGGGCTCTCAATCGTAACGGTATCAGATCGCCGAGATAGCAGCAAGAAGTAGCTGGTAGAACAGCAGGTAGAAAATATCATGTTCTTGAACAGCAGCAGACAGTAGCAATAGCAGTCGGAATAGTAACAATACTTGGAGGTTCATGGGTAGTTATAAGTAGGGTGATAAAAATCCCCTAATATGGGTTATAACTATAGTTACCCTGCTTATAACCCCACTTTTGACTACCCATGAACCTCCAAGGTTGGCGACAGCTTGAGCAGTAAAGAAGCGACAGAGACAATGCTAGCAGCCCGAAGCCTGGCGAAAGGCCCAGCAGCACTTGAACCTGCTTCAAGCCCAACTCGGCGCAGGCTGGGTAGTGATCAGAGTACATGATTAATTAGTATGTTTATTAGTTACTTATCACTATGGTGTATTACTGGTTAATAATTACGACCCACAAACCCTGAACCCTACCGTGCTTGAAGGACTTCAGGCTCCGAAGGGTTTGTCTTTGCTTGCACCCAACGGCTTAAGAGGGTGACGCTGAATTTTCGGCACTGGAGCCTTTATAATCATACTGCAAGTCAAGGTAGCACCAACAGCAGTTCTAACAAGCAGTGCCTGGAAGAGTAGTAGCAACGACAAAGATAGTATTGAAACGTGAACGAGGCCATGCTAAAGCTGGTCGCATGAGTAGCTTTGTGCTCTTAGGAACACCAACGTGTGCACTGATCACTCTGATCCTCCTCTGGCTCCTCCTCGTCCTCCGCCTCCTCCTCTTTCATCGTCATCGTGACCGTCAGCATCAGTGTCAGCATCAGCTTTGTCGTCATCCTCACCCTCACCCTCACCCTC
>CAJNDV010015781.1:2397-23991 GCA_905221635.1 Symbiodinium sp. CCMP2456 | reverse complement strand
CTACTTCGATACGAAAGATCAGACTCCGAGAGAGTCACATCGCAGAAGACGCCACCGAAGTGAAAGCAGTTGGAAAAGCGCTCACATCAGGGATCCATGCTAAATCTTCGAAAGCGCTTGTTGTCAAGCCTTTCAATGGTACGTGTCAAATAGATATTAGCAATACTTGTGCGGTCTATATGTGGCTTACTGGGCCTGTGCCTTTTTGTAAGTAGATGACCAGGCAACCATATCAGCTTGTTCGAAGACCTTACAGATTACAGGGTGCCACGAATGGAAAAGCGATGAGCTCCACAACTGCAGCCGAGGAGGTCAAATAAGCATTCAGTAAGATGTACGCAGAGGCACAGAAGGGCACCCTGAAATACCGAAGGCAAGACACAAGTGTGTTTGCGAATATGGTCACGGCCGTGTAAAGCATCACTAGGTTACATATGCGTACATTTTATATACACATTGCATGTATATACGCATTGCAGTACAAGAGCAAGATGGAAGCACCAATAAGACTATTCAATGCCAGCCAGGCCAGCCACTTTGGATCTGAGGCTCCTGGCAGCCAGGCAGCCTTGCGACCCGGCATCCGTTTCTGAAGTTCAAAAACGCAAGAACTGCACGCAATAAAGAGAAGGATGGTTTTGTGCTGCTTGCAAGAGCAGGCGTGTAGGACCGGATAGTTCGTAAGCAGTGTCAGGTTTCTCTTCTACGATTACCATCTCGCGCCTCAGTGTTGATCTCCTGACATTTCATGCCTGCATCACGTGATGGTCGTGCTCAGTAAAAAGCTAGCCTCCCATGCACCCTATCCTACCACCATAGTAACCTGCCAGTCACCTTAAAGTACTCCTGTAGTTCCCCTATAGCAAGTATGCAGTACTACCATGGACGGGATCAAGCCCGGCTTACTGGGGAAAGCCAGGCAACAAGGAGCCCGAGCAGCATGCACTTCATGTGCCCTTCTTTAGGGTTTAGGGTTTGGGGTCCTTGCTGTCCGCGCAAGACTCTGTGCACGTTGGTAAGCAGAGGTGAGAAGCTTTGGCCCTCAGGTTAGCCAATGCATCTCTCGTGGCTGGCCTTCATCCGGATGAGGCCGCCGGGGTTTGGGGGCAGCTGTTGACTGGAGTAGTCAATGTAGACCCTTTCCACAAAATACTTCCAGGTTCCGGCAGAATCAAGCTTGCTTTCGTGTCCGGCCTCTTCAACCTTAAAGCCTACAGTTCTGACCTCACGCCCAAATCCTCAAACCCGAAGACCACAGACCCCTACACCGAAGGAAGGCCTGAAGCCCTAAACCCTCAAAGCCCTACAACCCAAGCCCCAACCACAACCTAAAGCCAAAACGGCCCGAAGCTGCAGAGCCTTGAAGCCCTGACACCCTGAAAACCCAACCACCCACACCCCAAAGCACTGAAAAGCTTCAAGCCCTAAAGCCCTAACACCACCAAACCCTAAAAGGCCCAGGCCACAAAGCTCTAAACCGGTGACAAAGCCTTCAACCTTTGAAAAAGCGGTTCACCTCTCAAAAAAAAAGTTGAACGGTTTCTGAACAAAATCCACTCCCGCTAAGCCCTAAACCCCTGATCCCTCAATCCTCTCAACTCCTAAACTCCAGGCCACCGAGGCCATCGTGGACTTGGCCTTGGATGCCGGACGCCGCTTTGCGGTGGCCCTGCAGCTGCAGTGAGTTTTCCGGATTTTCCCTCCGGTGGTTTTAGGGCTGAGGGTTCAATATAGGGGTGCCTTAGGCGTGTTCCTGCCCGGTGAAGCCCTTTTGCGTTGACGCTGCGCTTTCGTATGCTGTGTCTACTTCTGAGTTGAGGATCCCTGATGTTGCTGGGAGCTGGGCCTCAACAATCATTCCTCCACATGCCCGTATCCCAACCATGAATTCATCTATATCAAAATAAATGTGCAGATGCACATGTTTCTTATTCTTCCTACTAATGTTATTAGTCCTATTTTCCTTGTTGTTGGTCGATTATTTCTGGTCTTATTGCTCCTACCATGCATTCCTGTTCTAGTTCTTCTTATTGCTGCCATGTACATGCATTAGATGACGATAGGCCTAGCTATATACATATATATACATATATGTATATATATATATATACATGTATATATATGTATATAATTCACAAAAATAGACACACAGACACAACACAGACACGCATGTGTGCGTACACAGCCCAGGTGCCTTGTTGCGTCTTCGCAGAGAAGTTTCCGTCCCGTGAGCTCGCACCAGGCGCCCACTGCCCGCTAGGGTACGTACCCTAAACCTTAAACCGTTTTAGGGTTTAGGGTATAGGGTTTAGGGAATAGGGTTCAGGGTATAGGGTTTTGGGCGGAGGGTTTTAGGGTTTGGAGTATAGGGTTTGGGGTTTAGGAGGAGTGCAGGCTGTCAGCCCGGAAGACGAGGGTTTAGGCTTTAGGGAACAGGTGTGAACTCAACAGCAGACTGTTTGTTGCCAGGGCATGTATTATTGTGGCCTGAGGATATAGTACCGCGAACCCCGGATTTCTAGCGTGGACGTCTTCCTTCCTTCAGGCGTTCCAGTCCGGACACTGAACCAGTTCTGCGCTTATCTTTGTGCCAAAGACCCTCGCATCAAGGTGTCTCGTCGTGATGGAACTCTTGGGGTTTGCCGTGGTCGGACCAGCATTCCTCGCCCTTCTTCCTTCAAGCAGCCGCCTTTGAAAGTCGGGTGCTTGGAGGTTATAAGTAGGGCTATAAGTCCCTTAATATTGGTTATAACTATAGTTTCTCTAACTATAACCCCGCTTATAACTACCCGTGAACCTCCAAGTGCGCATGTCAAGATCAAGGACCCTCTAATGCGAGAGAGACACGCAGGGGGTTTCTCACATTAGGGGTACCTTATCTAGGGATCCTTTTCATGAGGATCTTGATTACTGTTTGGGAAACCTCGTAAGGCCCCCAAACCCTTTCTGAAACCCCACATCTCAGGAAGCGCTTCTGGACTTTGAGGGCCGGAACAAGGTTCTGTACATACTATGACAGGTGCATACCTGCCATCGTATCTGCCAACTGATAGGCAGCCAAAGCGTAGCTGCTGGCAGGGATGTAGGATTATGCAGGTTGCGGTGTACATAGTTGTACATAGCCAGGCCCGACATCAAATGGCTTGCGTGGTCACGTTTGTGTCTGGGCTGTTCGCGCTGCGGCTCTCAAGACCCCGGCAGGATTTTCAGGTGGAGGGCTGGACGAGACGTCAAGGGAATTCGGTTTCGGGGCCGGGACTGCAAGAGGCCACAGGCTCGAATGCCCCCCAAACCATGGGCTCCCGAAGTGCTTTGCAGCTTTGGGATGGCGGTGCGCTGTCGACTGGATTCCGCTGATGCAAAATGTAAACAAGCGACAGAGGAAGGTGCACACAATCGAAATGACCCCACTTGTTGAGCGCAGTCTACAATATAATCTTGAAGAACTTGAATGAACAGCGAGGCTAAAATTCTTAATGGTGGCATTGAGTTTCATGTCTTGCAGTTTGTGGGAGCAGCCTGAGCAATATTGTTTGCTCCTAGTCCTGTCCTGGCAATATCGTAGTCTCGCATCGACGATTCCAGCCGCCTTATACTTTGCTCATGCCACTACCACTACCGCCGCAACACTGCGGGTCAATGATGTCGACTACTACACCGACTACTACCACCACTACGACGACTTCTCCTGCAGAAGCAGTTGCTGCTGCAGTTGCTGCTGCAGCTGCGGCTCCTGCTCCTGTTCCTGCTTCTGCTGCTGCTGCTGTTCTGAAGGCTTTCACAAGGCCGTAAGCCCAAGCCCAAAGTTCCAAAGCAGAACCAAACTCGCAAAAACCGAAAGCCGCCCAAAATCACCAACACTCCAATGGAACTCCAACATTTCGACAGCTCCAAGCTGCGAAGTCCCCCTTGAAGCCCTTAACCCCTAAACAAAAGCCCCGGGCCCTCTCAGGGGCTATTTCAACGAGTTGAGCTCGGAGGAGCCTTCCCTACACTCCTCTTCTCTGAAGACATGAAGGGGGGGGATGTTGGGGGTTAGGGTTTAAGGGTTTAGGGATTTAGCCTTTCCGGTGGTTTGGTGTCCGCATTTTGGAGGTGTTGATTGCTGTTGGGCTTGTAAGGCTCTTCTGTTTCTTGAAATAAATCTGAACCGTAAATCTGAACCGTGCAGGGTGCACGCGGACTTAGGGTTTTGGGGCCAGAATTTTAGGGCTCAGGGTTTTGTGTCTTTTTGGGTCTTCACTAATCGGGGCTTTAAATAAGAGCATTGGTCTTCAGAATTCCCTACACCCTAAACCCTGAACGAGTCCAAGGTTTGAAGTTTGGGTTCGAGCCGTGAAAACAGGTCAGGGCCCTCGGTTCCGAATAGGTATTGGAACCTATTGGTATCTATTTGGGGGTTTCCTAAAATAGGAAACCCTAATATAGTACCCTAAATAGTAGGATCCCTATTATAAGGACCCCAAAATAAGGTACCCCCTATTTTCGGAAACTCCCATTTAAGCCCCTGTAGATTATAGTTTACTCTGGCCATACCAAGAAGCCCTTAGGAACTGTACCGGCATATTCAGGCCCCCTGTAGATTACATATTAAAACCATGACAAGAAACCCCTTGGGAACTGTACTGGCATTTTTAGGCCCCTGTAGTGGTTCCATCACGGTTTAGAGTTTAGGGTATTGGTGTCGCCATATTGCATTGCTTCTTTCTGTCAGCACAACACAATACATGACGACATGAAGATAATAGGAATACAGACACCTAGGAATCACATACCAACATACGGTTGATGATTTAAATCCTGCATTACCCATAGTAAGGAATATACAGTAATTCCCAGAGTTTAGGGTCCTAATATCATCAACAGTAGTACTACACAGCAAGACCCTATTTCAATGTAACATACCAGCGTATGGAAACAAGTGAAGCATCTTCAGTGTTTTGGCCCTAAACCCTAAACCCTAAAAACCCTAAACCCTAAACCCTAAAAACCCTAAACCCGAAACCCTAAACTGTCATGCCTTTCCCTGCCTCGAAGCTGTGCCCGTTTCCCCTAGACCGGAGATTGGCACCGTTCGTTGGGTGCAACCTAGGCCGAGGCCTAGGGGTGAGGTACTGTCAGACTTCAAAGCTCTACTTAAAGGATCATGGGACTTAGTAAGTAGGCTTATAATTAGGGTAACTATACTTATAACCCCAAGTAAGGGACGTATAACCTTACTTACTGAGTCCCATGATCCTCCAAGTATCCTTTCCTTAGGTCTCTTATGCTACATGATTACGGCACACCCCCTAATTGCAGACCCCATCACTGCACCCCATATCCCTAGCGCAGGACCCGAATCGGATCTTCCTTGCTCGCCGCATCAACAAGCTCGGCTTCAGGGCCCAGGAGGCCGGCTCAGGGAGCCTTTCCCGAGCCGTTCTTCTGGCTTTCGGCATAGGGTTTAGGGTTTAGGGTTTCGGCTCAAGCGTTATTCTCAGTAAGATGAACCTCGAGTCAGACTTGCCTAGAACAAGAACGCTTTGGGCCAATCTATAGTAAACCCCGAAAAGTTGGAAACCGGATCAAGGACAAACAGTGCTGGGATTCCCTATACACTACTCTTAAGACTCTTTGAGCCAATCTATACTAAACCCCGAAAAGTTGGAAACCGGATCAAGGACAAATAGTGCTGAGATTCCCTATGCGCTGCCCTTAAGACATGAGGCTATTGGGTTTCCAACTTTCGGGCTCCTGCTGTAAGCAAGAGCTGATTCGCCCAGAGCACCCTGTCCCGGTTCACGGACCAGTACTTGGAGGATCATGGGTAGTTATAAGTGGGGTTATAAGTAGGGTAACTATAGTTATAACCCATATTAGGGTCCCACTTATAACTACCCATGAACCTCCAAGGAGACCCATCTCACTCCAGATTTCGCAGAGGAGCTGTGGCTGCACTACTCGAAGTACGGCCCGGTGGAAAAGGTCCTGGTGGCAAACGCCAAGGCACAGCTGAGCTCTACAAAGCTCGATCACCGCTGTCGCTTTCGTGGCAAGCACTAAAAGCCCAGTTCACCGCCCCGGTTTGGGCAAATTGCGGCTTTGGGTTTAGGGATCTTAAACAATCTTAAACAACTTGTAGATTTGTAGGCTGAGTTTCTGCAAAGTCTCGAGTTTCCGCTACTACATGCGAGGCGCGCAACAGCCGACTGCACCCTCAGCAACTGGCCATCTGTTCAGGAGGTTTTGCAGGGGGATTGGCAGTCTGTTCCTTCACAAAGTTCGAGGCATCACATCAATTGGACAACTTCGGCAAGGGGTAGTTAACGCACGTACTGGCCCTCTTCCGGCAAGCATCACTGCAATGTGTGCCATCAAAGCCAGCATGCTTCACCGCTGTAGACATGAAGCCTGTCATCCCCGGTGGAAAGACGCCTAAAGACCGAACTGCTTAAGATGTTCGTTGATTTACCTTTGGGCTTCTTGCTTAGGCAGGCACCGAAGTCTCTTCCAACCCTGCAAGAACTGAGGGGAAAGCTTCGCCCGGGTAGTCTTGCAATCGTGGTCTGGGCCTCGGGGCCGGGTGAAGAGTCAGGGGCCTAGGGGCGTGTATGATGCTACAAAGTCGAGGAAATGCTGGGTGAGATAGTCGTATATGGCATGACCCCTATATTCAGCTATCCCAGACTGTTTTCAGATACCATTGCTCGCTGTGTCTGTCTTGCTACCCGCGTGTGATGTTGTGCAGTGTGCCGTTCTGCTATCGCAAGGTATTCAGATGTTTTAGCTGCAAGTGCTTGAATGATTTAATGCACCTTGCCGTTTGCGCTTCAGCGCATGTTGTAGTTTGTTACATCTGCCCTGTACGATGTCTATCTACTAAACTTGCTATGTTACACTGCAGTGACACTGTGCTTTGCAATCTCATGCTGCGCGGCGGTGTGCGTTGTTGTATTCTGCTTCGTTCTGTTGTTTGAGATGTGTAAACACTCTTGAATTATGTTAGTTTGTGCGATTGGCGTGCTACGTTGCAGATGATGAAAGGGAGTTGTTTCGGTGTGTGGCTGTAGGTCTACGTTGCACGTGGCAAACTTGACTAGCAGTCCACTGAGAGGCAGTAATGTCTTTGCAGCTGCGAGTCTTCCGCTGCAGTTCCGGAATTAGAGACTCTTGAGTTTCTTTCAACACTTCGTGCGATGCTTCGTTAAGGGGCCCGGGCGGGGCAATATCAGCGAAGCCAGACGGAAAGCTTTATTCTTTTGAGCCGTGTGTTGCACCAGTTGGACAGTGAAGTTGCAGTCTCAATGTCACTTCACCTATAGGACCTATCGAGCACGGCATACAGGCCTCCAATGCCAGCAAACATGATGTCTGAGCTCCTGCTGTCTGCGAAGGCTAGACTAGACTATCTCACGTTTAAATGTGCGGAGGGTGGAGTCTCTGCACGAAATGATGTCCACAGGTCATGGAGACTCCTGCCACTGTGAAAGAAATCATGGCTCTGGGCGAGGCATGGGCACAAACATGACTCTGTGTGAAATTGTACACTTCGCTGTCGATGCCACTGTTCTGCAGCTCCGCTCCTGAGCAGAGCACTCGCACTGAGCAGTTCGTAGGTCGTTTCAGGAGATTCTTCCTGCGTTGACGGCGTTGCCTTTGCCATAGGCCGGAGAAAGCACGCTCGATGGAGCGATTGCGTTTGGCTTCCATGGCAACACTACATCAAACTACATCCATATACGGCCTGTGGGGTTTCCAGGCGACAAACATCTGTAGAACCTCATGGAACACATGGAACGTCGGCGGCCATTGAAAAAGCAAACTCGCTTGAAAGAGCCGCACAAGTGTCTCGGATCTTGCTTCCACGCCGTGGAGCTCGGAGTCCTGCAGGCCGAACGCAAAACCGACAGACTTTTCCAACATGTTTCTCCTTGAGCCGCAGTATCATCGTGTGCAGAGTGTAGGAGAGCACAGGAGCAAGGACGCATACATGTCTTCATAGTACATGGCTGAAATAAATAACTCCCGCCCATGTAATGTGCAGGAGCAGCTCGTCGGCGGTCAAGTGATCAAGCTTCAAAAGTTTGAACCCACAGCCCCCAAGGCGCAAGGGGGTCAGAAGACGTATCATCGAGGGCTCCGGGGTAGTGAACTGCAGCGGTTTGGCATTCAAAGCTCTTCATGCGGGAGTACTTTGGGCTGGAGTAGCAGTAGCGAAGATGTCGGAATAGGCGAAGTATCGGATTGGGCCCCAGCTCTATTGCAGAGGTCTTGAACACAGAGTTCAACGGGTCATCTCAACAGCACCCTTACCGACAGGGACCCCCGAGACGACAGCGCACCAGGGCCTTCGAATAGAGTAGTGAGTCTACTTGTGCTCTCCTTGGCTCGCATTGGGCTTGCCCGGATTTTTTTTTTGTTGGGGGTCTTCCTTGCAGAATCCAGCGCCTCTGCGCGAAAGGTGTGTGTCACCTTGCAGACATTGCTGGTGAAGGATTCAAAACCAGCATACAAGACCTGACATGATGGCATGGCACGACTACTACATCCCACGGGCCCAATTCGATCAATAATTGGCGGTGTCAAATTGCTGGGTCGGTCTGTCCAATTGCCAGTCGACCGAAGGTTTCAAAGAAGCCCATCTGTCCTGCCAGGGAAGATCTGGAGGAATGAAGCGTCCGGTCCCCGGCACAACCCAGAAGCCCTTTCTTCTCAGGGTGTGCCTGTTCGAAAAAGGCTCGGCAGAAGAGACTCCATGGATCTTACTGGCTTGTCGGGAGGAGACCTGAATTCCAGTGCCTGATTAGAGGGGCTTCTGACGTGAATGAACGGCTTGACGTAGTCTCGGAGGCGGTCTTGATTCAAGATGATTCAAGGATGTGACTTTCCAACGATTGATCGACATGGTCTAAACCCTAAGAGCTCTCAACGCTAAACCCTAAACCCTAAACCGTAAACCCTAAACCCTAAACCATAAACTCTCAACGCTGCTCCCTCTTTGGGAGAGCAGCCGTCAGGTCTCTGAAGTCCCCGCAGAACCAAATAACAGAGCCCTGCCAAGACCACATGGAGATGTCCACATCACCGGCACCGGCAGATCCACAAGGGTCCTCCCCGGCCTGCTTGTGTGGCTCCGACTAAAGCTCAGCTTCGGGGTTTTGGGGTTACATAAGGAAGAGCCGGTGATGTGTACTGCAGCAAGACTTCGAGATCTCGGACCCAGCCGGAGACTTTAGAGTGTCCTCGAAGCCATCGGAGCTCACCACCGGCCTCCCAGTGTTTCACCTCTGGAGTCCCTGTCGCATAGTAGGCAAAGCAGACAACCTGTTTCGTAAGGTGTTTGCTCTAAAAGCCTGTAGGTTTAAGCATGAGATGTCGCCGCGCCATACAACCAAACAGCATAATACAGAGGCCTTAATAATACTATTTTGGGGGCTCCCGATTATAATTACGGTATAGTACACCCCAAGGCCCCATAGGAAACACGACTACAATCCGACCAGTACTCCGACGTGCATCAATGCTTCAGCCAGGTCATCCTTCAGTGGCAGTGGTGGCAGTGGACCCGAGACAAAAGGAAAGCAAGAGGACGCTGGGTGAGAATTCAGGGCTTGGGCTGCTTTTTCCTCAACTTTGCCAGGCAACCGAACCGCCTCAAGCTGCAGCCAATTCTACGGCTACAACCGATCAGGCGCCTAGCCCTGATCGAGTAAGACAGTTATCGCAATGCCTGACTAGTGACCAGTGGTGCAAATGCTGCATCGGCGCAAGAAACGAAGTTGTAGAGCTATGTTCAAAGGCCTCCACCGTGAACCCTCAACCATAAACCCTTAGAGCCTAAACGATATCATACTACAAATGCATATTGTATTCTACTATAGTTTATATATTAACTATATATCATACTACCCTACATATTGTATTCTACTATAGGTTACATCAATTTATAATCGTGTGAAGGACGGGAGTTCTGGGTCTTACGACCTCGAGGGAGAGGGCTCCAGCCGATGCCCCGCTTCTTCCGCCAGTGCTTCCGGGGTCTGTAGAGCTTTCAGGCTTTGGATTTAGGGTTTAGGGTTTAGGGTTTAGGCTTCAGGTTCATGGTTCTGGGGTCAGGGTTTTAGGTTTCGGGTTGAAGGTTGAGGAGTTTTCAAGGTTTCGGATGAAGAGAACAGACCGGGCAGACAGAAAACAGCAAGTCCAACGATGGAGGCCAGTCATGGACCGCTCTTTTGCAAGTACGTTGGGCCAAGAATCCAGGAAGACCAAACAGAGCAAGACACCCTCAAGCTCGAACTCAACCACTGTCTTTTGCCGACGCTGGGACGTCTACGTGCGAAACACAAGCATAGCAACCGTTCCAGCAAAGCTAAAGCTGGAATGGCTAGTATACCCAAACTTGCTGTGGTGACTCGTGCTCGTCTGCAACCGGCGCTGGCGGCACCGGCACCCACCGGCAACAGCAACAGCACCAGCAACAGCACATCATCATCATCATCATCAGCATCATCATCGTCATCGTCATCGGCATCCTCGTCATCATCATCATCATCATCATCATCATCATCGTCATCATCATCGTCATCATCGTCATCATCACCCTCACCATCATCATCATCATCATCATCATCATCCTCATCATCATCATCATCATCATCATCGTCATCGTCATCGTCATCGTCATCTGCTTCATTATCATCATCGTCGTCGTCATCGTCATCATCATCATCATCATCATCAACATCATCATCATCATCATCAACACCATCATCATCGTCACCAGCATGAACACCATCTCCATTTCTCTTTGCCTTGACTGCTCTGTCCTCATCAGTCTAGACCCATGATCGCACTCAGCATTGCCACTGCCAACAGAGATCATCAGCAACATTAGCTGAGAGGCCGTCGCCTCACCAGCCTCACGACCACCATTGCCATTATCACAGGGATTTTTGATTGCAAGGCCAAGAGGCGCAGGAGTCGCCATCGCGCTCGCAGCAGAGATCCCCAGAGTGCTCTCTTTCTGTGCCTTTGGGATGGGAGCGATGTAGCTGTTAGGGACAAGGCTCTCAGAAGGCTCCTTAGGGGGGTGACTCCGTGTCGAGTCGGCCCATCCTTGAGCCATGACGGACCGTGGGTTCTCGTGAGTCTACGTTTTGCTCCCATACACCCTGTGCACATACCTGAGGAAGCCGTATATTGTACCCACGCTAAGGCCGCAACCAGTCGTTGTGACTGGCTTCACTTACTCCATGTAGATGTGACGAACAGGGACATTCGAGTGAGCCGAGCACTCAGCTGATTTTTCCGTTTTGAGGGTTTACTCTTGACTCTTGACTGCTAGCGGAGAGCGCATCCCATGACGTGGTCCTTTCCAAGGGAACAGCGCAGGCCTTTCGAAGTCCAGGCCGAGTAATCTCTAGTCGGTAAAACACTCTTTGCGATCACAGCTACAGCTTTGGGCTTCAAAGTGCAAACCCTGCGTCGTGAGTGCAGTGCGCTCGGTATGCAGCCATCCTTCAAAAAAGCAAGAGTTTTCCCTCACTGAGGTGACATGGCGCGTAATAGTTTCGATCCCTGGATGCAAGCTTGCATGAATCGCCGACAACCTGTGCTGTGGTACTCGTCGGTCTCGTGTCAAGAGGGGAGAAGTTGAGCACCGTGCAGTGTCCGGCAGCCTAAGGAAAGAACAGCGCTGAGCAGCGAAAATTCAGATTCCACATTTCGAACATTGCCTTGAGGCTGGGCTTTTGCCATTCTTGCTTGACTGAATCTTCGAGGGCGGCCCCCAAGCACGCAGTCCTTTTTTCGAAATCCTCTCTCCTCAGGCGACGCTGAGGAGCGACCTTCGGGGTGAGGTGTCCTTGCCACTCGACATTTACGCACAGCTCTGGCAGACTGGGCCTCTGCTACCTTGGGACGGAGCCGGCAATAAAGGTCCAGGGCCAGGGTTTGTTTGAAAGGAGGCTGTGCTCTGTGAGGATTCTGTATGTCTAGTTGTTAATGACTGGCCACTTCTGGTAAGTGTTGTTGAAGCTGTTGTCGACTCTTGCCTGGGCTGTCCGACGCATTTTTCCGACACACCCAGCACAAACTCCAACTTCCTGCCTGCTCCGACAAGTTCGCACTTTGCAGCATCCGAACAATATCTCAAGCAGTAGCACCAGCACTCGTCGGTCGTCGCAGAAGTGGGAGTAATCATCGTCGCCGTCGTCGTCGCCGCAGTCGCAGCAGTCTTCGTCGCAGAAACGGTGATCGTCGTCGTCGTCGTCACCGGCATCGTTGTCGAGTAGGAGCAGGAGCAGGAGCAGCTAGCAGGAGGAGGAGGATGAGGAGGAGGCATGGTCGTGGTCGTGGTAGTGTGTTTGGTGTTGGTAAGACCTTTAGGAGCAGTACTTTGTAGTTTCTCTTAGAACAGATTCAGAGAAGCGGCTCTCAGTCCCTGGGGCAGTGAGCCCTTGGAGCCGGGCCAAGTGTTATCAAAGCTGTTGGGTACGAAGATGCGGCAGCAGGAACCCGTGTGGGCCTTTAGAGCATAGGAAGGTCTCAAAGTTCCGAGGTTAGTGGCCTTTTGGGTTTCGATAGTTTCGATATCATAAGCTATCCCCTCCTTTTCTTAGTATCATCAGAGAGACACATGCAGGGTTGACAGATCGAAGGTCAGGAGAATGCGGAGAGTCAAGGAGATATCCAACCTAGATATCAACCGGGGAGCTCCGGGCCCTCTTTATGACGAGCTCCTGCTGTCCTACCGCGTACCGGCCGCTGATGCGTTCACACTGCGATGACGAGGGGTTTAGGTGTAGCTGAGCTGCGAGTAGTGGAGGCTTGGGCTCGGAATGGGAGAGATACTCCAGGAAGATTTAGAAAAAGGGCGCAGTGAATGCATCGCTGCGGCATGCCTTTGGAACGGAAGACGCGTTCTGATGCAAGTCTTTGGAGACTTCACCACACGGAAGCCGTGAATTCGATCCCTGCGCGTTGCAGTGCTGGGTTCGATCCGTCATCATAACGCATGCAGAAATTTATATCTGATGCGTCTCATTGCGTGAAGCCTCGTCAAGCAAGTCTGCTTGATTCATGCTCTAAATCTACTGTGCGAGTTGCAAGACCGCCTCATCTCCATATCAAACCCTCGCGAGAATGCCGGCTTCCCTGCTCCATGGTGCCCCGAACAAAGCAAGAACCTCCGAACCTCCATGCGAATTTTTGCACCGGAACCAGGGAAGCAGAGCGAGGATCATTTACAGCGACCCATTTGATTTGGGCGAATGGATTCAGGAGGTGCCGTGGGGAGACACTGTAAGACTGCAAGATTCTAATGTCGGAGCGGCCACCTGTCTGAATCCGTTGGGCCTTGTGCGAACATGCCTTGTGAGCCTTTACCTTGCATTTTGACATGCATCGCATTGGGAGACTTGGCCGCACTATCACTCGCAAAGGGGCTCGGATTGCAACTAAACCCTATGCCCTAAACCCTACCGCGCCGGCAACAAGGACTATTTTTGTCAGTGGTCAGCCGTGGCGGGTCGAGAGCGTACGAAGAAGCTCGGAGGCAAGTAAGGGAAGCCGAGGCCGACGCTTTAGGCCTTTGAGCTTCTTTGGCGAGTGATGCTTCGCTTCAGGCTGGGCTTAAAGTCTTTCTTGGACAGCATTTCATTGCATGAGCCCCGAAGATGCAGCACATTCCGTCGCCAAGGAAGGCGACACTCCCCGCTGCCAGGGGCCCAGAACCTGATGCTCCAAGCTGGGCAAAGTCCAGGGTTTAGGGACATGTGCTTCCGTGAGTGAGAACAAAATTAAATTTGACCAGTGGTCGGCACAGACCATGCTACCTTTTAGACGCAGCAAAGCCGGAGCAAAGAAGGCTGCGACGCTATGCGGCGAGAGCACCCGCTTTCAAAAGGGCCAGCGGATGTATTTTCAAGGGTCTCCTTTTGCTACAACCTCAGCAGAACTAGTAGCAGTGACTTCCGACCGTCACAACTCCCTCCGGCCATGTCAGGTTGCAGCCCTGACGTCTGTGCTGTTGAGACCTTTGCGACCGGATCGGATTCTACATCGTGTGAGCCGCCGGCAGGCATAAAGCTTATCTGGGAGTTTCTGAAAATTAGGGTACCCTATTTTGGGGTCCTTAGAATAAGGGTCCTAGTAGTTAGGGTACTATATTACGGTCCCCTATTTTTGGAAACCCCCATCTACCATGCAAGGGATTAGGCCTCAGGGTATAGATCCTTAAGCCCTGATTCGTCGGGTCACGCAGAAAACCTTCAGGTAGACCAAGAGCCAGGTCTCCGAACCGGCAGTATGCGTGAACCCGAGCAAGCACCTGGCCACGTTCGAGTGGCTATCCATCTCTGTAATTTAGGGGCCGTGAGAATCAGAATAGGGTCTTGGGGGTATATTGTACCATAAACGAAACAAGGAACCCAAAGGAATAGGTTTTTTCGTTCTGTAGGCATAGGCATCGTAATCCTTTGACCCAGACCGAGTGCTTAGAAGATTGGCCTCTGTCCTGCCGGCTGCTTCTGTCAACTCGACTTCGTCGACGTTGAGTCGCTTGGTGCTCCCGGGATCTTCAGGTTTCAAGGTGTCTTGGGATGGCGCTTTTCGGATGTCGGGAGGTAACTTCCTGGGTGTTTACAGGTGGCTCGACTGCAAGGCGTTGTCGCAGCTTTGCGTTTCCGTCTTGGCTGTTACACGTAAGCGAGCTGTTCTGCATAGACATCTTGAGAGGTGATCTTGAAAGGTGATGCTGTGCAGCAGAACAGCGGCAGGCAATTAAAGCTTTCCAGCTGAAACCAGTAAGCTAGTCACATGCTTTGGCATCCTTTGGTCTTGCCGATCGGGAGGCTAGTCGAACTATATATTCTATGAGCACTAGTCACTTAATCATGAAGCTGCTAAAGATTAGCGCTTGGAGTTTAGTTGCAGAACATTATTGTTGAACTTCGCCCGGCTATTGCCATTCCCACAAATGGACTTGTCACGACATCACCACTCATCAGGTCCAAGAGTGTTTTCAGCCATGGTTTCGGCTTCAAGCACCCGGAATACCACTGCAGACGCTGCCTCCCTGCTACTACTGCCGCTGGTAGACTGCTGCTGCTGCTGCTGCTGCTATTGCCACAATATCAACGACAACTAGCACCGGCGAAGTAGGCAAGAGGGAGCACGACAAGGATATGCAACGGCGTCTTCTTCCACACATCATATCTGCAACCAGCACCCTGTGCCCTAAAACCGCATCCAGTACCATGATTCTGATGATTCATACTACTTCTCCTGCTTGTTCTCCCTTTTTTCTTTATTGTGACTGTTTTATTGCTAGCATTCTGATGATCAGATGATCGGTGATTCTTGCTTGATTGTATCGAGTCTTGTGCTTCGTAGTCGCCAAGATGGGAATCTCGGAGGGCTTTGGGCCCTGAAGCGGGTTTTACGCGCATGACCAGGCGAGGCTTAGAGTGCTGCTGCTGCTCTGGGGTAGTCGGGTTCGGGGCATTAGTGGCTCCTTCTATACGAGATGCTCTGGGTTCCTTTGAGCAGTACTCCGAGACTTTAGGTCAACCCAAGCTCTCGGATTCTGAAGGCCTTCGAGGTCCGAAACGCCTAGCAGCAATCCCTGAGTCTCAAGCCGCTTGACCCGAAAAAGCGGCCCTCGTGTATATATCCAACTCCGAGACCTCCAAAAAGACGTGCGTGAAGCACAGGGGCTCATGGAGTTGTGAGGCTTGCCCTGCCTGCACCGAGCACGGGCCTGCGACAGCATTCGTGGGGTCTAGCAAGGTCATGCTCCATCTTACTCTGAGGGTTGTTTGAGTTGAGCGCGACTGAAGTGATCAGGGTTAAGATGCAGGTGCGGCTACTGTAAGTCTGTGGACTCTAGCAGCCACATAGTCCGTGAACGAAGTTTCGGGACTTGGAGTTTCCAGGGGAGGTAGTTCCAGAAACTGTAGAGCCTAGTAAGATAGAGTATGTTGTACTGTAATCTTGCAGTAGATTCGGATGTAGCAGTCTCGTGCTCCGGCGACACAGAGTCTTTTCGCTCCTCGCCTAGGAGGGCTTGAGTGGGCACAGCTGGGCCTCTCTGTAAAGCTGATATGAGTTCCCCATTCGGACGAAGAAGATTCGGCTATTCAACGAGTCAACGACCATTGCATTCGATTCGTTGGCGGAGGACCAGGTCCTAGCAACAAATAGATTCAAAGCGTTTGCAGAGGCTTAGGGGGCTTAGACCGATGCTTCTACTTCCTAAAGGGCCTGCGGCAAGCTATGATCGCAGGATATCAGAGCCCATTAAAATACAGAACATGATTTCATGTTTGGTATACTCGAATACAGTACAATATACAATAACTCGCGGCATAAGCAGTTGTTTTCTCCAGCTTTTGCTTGTTGTCAGACATTCGTTGAGCTGGCCAGTGATGCCCGCAGCCTGCGAAAGAGTCAACAAGCCCTTCATGGGCCATGGATTCTGGACGGAGATGTGGGGGTGATGCTCCCGAGAGTGCAAGCTCACCTCTATAACATAATATCGTGCACTGAAACTTGATGTAAGCAGTATAACAGTATAGTATAACTTAGCTCTAGTAACTCCATAAAGCTGGACTTTAGAGGTCGTCTTCTCTGATATCTTCACAGGCTGTCCCAAGGATTCCTTGTGGCTTAGGCCTTAGTCCTCAGTGACCTTCGACAAGTCGCCAGCCTGCAAAGTTCCAAACTGGGAGCGCCACCCACTCTCTCCACGGCTGCCATCTGATCCGGGCCGAGCGGATAAAGCCAAGAAGGCTTGGATGGGCGTCAGGATGGGTTGAAGGTGTCCGTTCCGACGGGCAGCGCATGTCTCCACCCACGCGTCCATCCAAGCAGCTTGAGAACAATCGAGCTTACTTTGGGAGTCTGTCAGAGTCTTAGCTCACCAAATCTGTCAGATCGCAGACTGTACCACGTGGACCCGCGAGCGAGATCTGTTCGAGTGAAGACAGCGAAGACTCTTCTGACAAGGCTGCCCAGGTTGCAGGAGGAGCTGACTGCACCGAATGTTGAAGTGCCAGCCGACGGCCAGCAATACATCAGATGTAGCCAGCTCCTCCGACGGCACTCGTTGTGGTCTTTGGCCGTTGAAGAGTTGGAGCATCTCCATCCCTTGGACAGACCGCGACCCTTCACATCCCTTCATCCCAAAACCATCCTTAGGGGCCTTAAATTGGGGTTCCTTATTGTAGAAAGTTAGAGTGACAGCGTAATATATCCCAGAACCCTACTCTTCTTATTCAGGCCTCTACATGATGCCCCAAACCTTCTACTCCCCACGCCAGAGACCACGGTCCGGCTTTGTCCGCATGCCTGAGCAGTTGGCAGCGGCAAGCATGAAAGATCTCAGATTCGGGAGGCTTCACAGTCCGTCTTGGGTTTTGCTAAAGTCTCGGAGTTACTAGGGCATCTGGGTTTAGGGTTTAGGGTTAGGGCATTTGGGTTAAGGAAGCAGGTGTTACGGCTCCAGCTTAGGATTGAGGGTTTCGGGCTTTGGGATGAAATGTCGTCTTTAAGTAGACTCTTTCGTGCTGCAGAACTGAGATCATGTTTGTCCTGTGTAATTTTCTGTCCGTTGGGGGCCAGGGCGGGCACAGACCAGTCTTGCTGCAGCCCGCAGGATTCAGGACCCATGCTGCCCTTTGCCCGTGCGAATTTTCTAGTATTTTTTCTCCAGGCAGGGGAACTCGAAGAGACGTCATGAGCTGATGAAAAGAGGAGAGCGGAGAGTTCTTGCTGGGTGGTAGCAGTTTGGGGTTCTTGCAATCACTAGTTGCATTGTGTGTGGTGGGGTTATTAGGCAGGAGGCTAGCGTTGACAAGCGAAGAGGAGCAGAGTAACAGCAGGCCCAAATGCATGGAAACGAGGCCTATTAAGACGCCAGCTTCAAGCCCAGCCCATCCCAAGCCCACCCACAACATTTCTGTGTGTTTCGGATTCTGGACTCCAGGTTGCTAGTCTAGACACAGAGCCAGCAAGGGTGTAGCTGCAGTGGTTCGGCACGACATGCAGCAGCGTAAACTGAAGGCCCCCCAACTACCCGAAGACTCCACACCACCGAAAGTGGAAGAAATTCGCTTCAAGATTTCAGCAGGAACCCTTAAAGTATGGGAAATTTCAGAACGTTCTGGCCCCAGCTGCAGCGTTTTGCTTCGAGCGTGGGACGTCCCGCGTGTTTCCCGGTGGGGGCAGGTTCGAGAGGCGAGGCCCGGAAGCGTTTGGCATCATGCTTTGGGGTTCCAATATATGGGGGTTCCGAAAAGAAAGGGGATCCCTTATTTTGGGGTCCTTATAATACGGAACCTACTATTTCGGGTACTATAGAAGGGTCCCCTATTTTCGGAAACCCCCAGAAAGAGTATCACATAGTCTCATCGTATGATATAGTGCGAACCGCTATACTAGAATCCAGTGTAGATGAAGATCGCATAAGGCCCCCAAGGCCTCGTGGGCCATGTGTGTAGTGAAGGGGTGTCTTGTAGAAGCAGGCAGAGGTCTTGCCAACGTTGTGCTTTGGCAGTGCCTTCGGATTCGGAGTTGGTTCTCCAGTTGCTTGTTGGCTTCTGTTTTCCTATTGCCGGCCCTGACAGGAGTCTCGAACTGTTCCTTGCAGACAAGGAGAAGGGGGGAATGTTACCAGGACATGGCTATCAGAACATGTCGGGACCCCTAGCTCGGCTGCAGTCAGAAGAAACATTCACGAAACCCTAAACTTCTATTGTCGTTCATGGAGGGTGGTTCGAGCGGAGAGGGCACTCGGACACCTTATGGAACCCCCCCAAAAAAAAGAAAAAAAACCCTGCACTTCAGGGAGAGCTGCTCCTCCCTAGGTGTGAGCAAGGCTCAGAGTACAGATGCGAACCCTGTACTGTAGAGCTCTAAAGTACCCCTATAGTAACCCTGAACAGCGATCTTGCCTTCCAGGTGTCGCTGGAAGCATTGTGTTTCATAATGGTGGTTGTTGCACTTGGTACGACAAGAGTACTGGTATTGTCGTGGGGTTGAGTGCCTCTTGTAGTTAGTGGTTTTAGAAAGGGAAGCCGAGGCCGTGTCAGCTTTTCACATTTCGTTGTGCTTTTGCCTTTGGGCTTCTTGGGCAAGCGATGCTTTACTTCAGGCCACCTGCGCGTGCGCAGGCGGGCGTGGTGGAAGTGCAGGGAGCAGTTGACCATTCAATTCTGCAGGGCTTTACTTGTTGAAAAGGTCGGGAAATCGCTTTTGAAGAAGATAGACTAGTGACTAGGCCCCAAGTTTGAAGCTTGGCCTGTCTTCTCAGATGCCCAATTACCTGCAGTAGGACCACCCGATTGATCCCTGATCATTCTCTTTCGTCCCAGGAGATTTAGTCAATCAAAAAGCATTCCTCTATTGATTCAGTGTTAGCGAATATGGGCAATTGAGACAATGGAGAAGTACTAGGGTGACTGTACTAGAAGCTTTACTGCACGAGCCATCAGATGTACTAGCAGTTCTGTTAGTGAGGAGGTAGTATCAGTGTCCACTCACAGTGCGAAACTCTATTCGTTGTACGCGGCAGTAGTGCTCGTAGTAGGAGTTTGAGCAGGTGTAAGCAGAAGGAAGTCAGTATTGGTGGCCACTGCGAGTACATGTAGCACTAGGTAAAAGACAGTCCGAGGTAAGTTTAGGAGTGGTGCTTGGCGTTTACTGAAGGGAGCTTAGCACGTGCATTGTGGATTGAGGCTGAGTGGGACTGTGTCTAGTCTTCGAGCTTTCAATGGTTCACGAAACTTTGCGAAAGCTCATAGGGTTGAGGATGTAGGGTGCATCAACTTTGCGCCGCCCCCGCTGTTTGATCCAGATTTTCAGTGCTGTACACAGGCCGTATGTGTGTGTGTCGACCTCGTGCAACGCACCGGGTTGCCATTTGGTGCGTTTTACCTGTCCCCATGTCCTGCAGGATCCACTAAACCTGTCGGCGCAAGTGTCGTGTCGGTGGACAGAACAACCCACCGCCATGAGCTTCGCAAGACTCGGGTATGTGCCATCGTCACTTCTGGGGATGCCTTGAAGCACCTATTGAAGCATCCGACAACGTCCGGATCTGCTGAACATACGTTCCAAACCAAGGTCCTGGGGCCCGACATAGGTCGTAAGAGCTGAAGCGTCCATCAGCTGCTCGCAAGGTGCCGGTCCGGGTCAGTCAGGCGGGCGCATTGGAAGTGTGGGGAGCGGTCGACTAGATCCTTCATGAAGAGCGTTTGACGACGTCACGCCAGCCATAGCGGAAGGGTTCTCGTTTCAAGCGCCGCTGGCAGTCGGGGATCGTAAGGCTTCGGCACTTGTTTATCAGATGCCACTGTGTTTTCTAGGTTTCATTGGACAAGTCAGGCAGGGGTTTCAGGCTGCCCACATGATCTCTGATCATCTCTGATCTCTTTTCTTTCTTCGATTTGTAACCCCTGGTATTAACGCAATGTCCGGCAGGGCCAGTTGCGGTCATGGGCATTTGAAGCAAGTGGAGATGCAGTAGGGGTGACCACCAAAAACATATTTATATGCAAGATGTATATAAGACTGGCCGTAGCCGTAGTAGTACTAGAAGTGTTGCTGCTGGAATCAGTACTATAGTATCAGTGTCCAGTAGCAGGACGACGAAGTATCAATTAGTGGTACGTGGCAGTAGTGCTCGTAGTGGGGCCTTGAGCAGGAGTAAGTATAGCAGGGTATTAGTATTGGTGGCCATTGCGAGTACATGTAGCACAAGGTATAAGACAGTCCCAGATAAGTTTAGGAGTGGTGCTTGGCGTTTACTGAAGGGAGCTAGCACGTGCATTGTGGATTGAGGCTGCGTGGGACTGTGTCTAGTCTTCGAGCTTCCAGTGGTTCACGAAACTTTGCGAAAGCTCATAGGGTTGAGGATGTAGGGTGCATCAACTTTGCGCCGTCCCCCCCTTCCGTACAAGCGGTCTGATCCAGATTTTCAGTGCTGCACACAGGCCGTGCCTGTCCCCGTCCGAGTCGCTCAGGCGGGCGTATTGGAAGTGCGGGAGCGCTTGACTCGGAACCCTGAACCCTAAACCCTTCCGTGTTGAACAGGTCGGAGCATCGACCCGACCTGTGATGGGGGTGAGGGGGGGGGGTCGTGGGTTGATTTTACAATGTCTCAAACCAGCCCTTCCTCGGCGATGGCCATGATCTCATATCTCAAACTGGCCCGATCTTGAGGCGATGTGAGGCGCTGGTGCTTGATCTCATATCTGAAACTCGAAGCTGGATCATGCAGTGGCGGTTGAGCCCCTTTCTGAGCTCGCTCCGCCCCATCAGGCGTTAGCGGGCGATCTCATATCTTAAACCCGATTCCTGATCATGCGATGGCAGTAGATCTCATATCTGACACCAGCCACCTCCGTGGGGGATGGTGGATGGTCTCATGTCTGAAACCAGACCCGTCATGAGGCGATGGTGGTGATCATGTATCTTGAATTTGCCCCCCCTATGTCATGGGGCGAGAGGGCCGCTGGCCCCCGTCTCCTCATGCGCACCTTGCATTGATTGAAAGTGTGCATTTTATTCGTCACCATGCACATATACATATACATATATCTATCTATCTAT
>CAJNDV010015780.1:146176-178333 GCA_905221635.1 Symbiodinium sp. CCMP2456 | reverse complement strand
AATGTGAACACGTTGGCTGACAAAGGGGCTGGCAAATACAAAGGTACTCCTGAGCAAGTTCGTAAGAGGGCTGCCCGTTAGGTTCGTGACTATAATCGTTGATGGCTTCGTCGCCAATACCTTCAGTGACACTACATCGTCTACGACGGCTTCGTCACGATTGATACTNNTTTCGGGGGATCGTTACCGACGTAGTTCAGTGTCACGACGTCTTAATTGGGAATTGCATGGCTCTAAATCCAAATTTTTCATGTTACAGCGGAGATGCATCGCGACTCTCTTCCGATGTGAGTAGTGCCGAAGGCGCAACTCATGGGGGGTGCGAACAGACCTCGATGCCTCTCACAATATGAGCTTGAGACATATACACTTATGTCAATGGAACAGCACTGCTTTGCAGGCTATTTTCCGCAATCCTTTTCTCCCAGCATATGACACTGTTTTGCAGGTCATGATGCAGGGATCCTTTCAACCACTCCGTACAAATACAACATTGGCTCAAGATGCCATCGCTCATGAATGAGCAAATGGTTCAAGGATAATATCTGCCCCTTANNNTAGTGGATACTTGACAACTTTGAGGATTGAGCCATTCCTGATTGCACAGACACACTCGCTTGACCGCCAAGAGCGAAAACAAGGGTCGAATATTACCTGCAAGGGGACTGCGAGGGACATTATTGAGTGCGACGAGATCAACATCGGCAAGAATTATCAACTATTATAGAACGCTCGGTGAGGTGAGCATATAGCATATTATCGATACCAAACCCTCACGCATCTAATTTAATGAATTTACAAGCATTATAATTAAAAAATTTTCTTAAAAAAATATTTTTTATTATATATTAATGAATATTTCATATTAATTATTTCATTATAATAAATAAATTCTATTTATTGAAAAATTTACAATAGAATATATAATAAAAATATCTTCTATAGATTTATTCAAAAATAAATTTTAATGAGATATTATTGATAAAAAATATGAAATATGAATAAATTACAAAAATTAAAAATATATACAATTAGAAATTATTTCAATTATAAATCTAATAACAATATTTCTTAGCATAATCCTCATAAATATTAAAATTAATGAATTTCCAATTTTTGTATTTTAATATCTATAATTCATTAAATTTTAATTTTGTAACCACATTTTTATTCTCAGATTTAATATTATATTTAATATCTATTGTATTAAAAAATTTCTATGCAATAATTTTTCTCACCTATAAATCCGCATAAATTATTTTTGCCTTATAATCATAGAAAACTATCATTATATTATAATCAATCTAATAATATTTTTTTCTAATTCAAATATATATTTTTTATAATATATAATAATTTTCGATATATCTCATATAATATTATTAATTCATAGATTTTTTAATATTTTGCTTATAACTTCTAGAATTCTCAAGAAATCTCAAACCCTTATTTTCTATTCCAAGATATTAAATCATATCGCCGCCCCTATCATCCATCTTCCTACGATATATCTATCGCCAATTACCATTTCTATATTCTAATCTATTAATATGAAAGATCCATATGACGAAATGACAAATATGAGAAGCCTTCAAATATATTATTATATATATAATCTAGATAATATATATATATATAATTTCTAATCATATATAATAAATTAGAAAATCGATAAATTATCGATAATATCAAATTTTTTATCGAATACTAAAAATAAAGAATAAAATTATCAATAAAATATCTTAAATTTTTTCCCATATGAAATATTCAAGAATTTAATTAATTAGAAAACCTTAAGATAATTAGTAGATATCGTACAGAATTATTGAATCTAATATCATTTTTCAATCGAATTTTTTGTAATTTTAAAATTAAATTCAATTATTATATATCAAATTTTTAATCTTATCTCATAATATGATAATATCATAAATCATATATGTATATATATCTATAAAAGAAATATGAATCTAGATTATATCTATCAATTATCTTCTATCGATTTTATTAAGAGTCTCTCTTAATAATAATTTTCTCTATTCTTATCGATATTCATATGAATTATCTAGATTTATTGAATATATAACTCATTCGTTTAAGGTTCAAATAAATTCTGCGAAATTTAACATAGCAATATATATAATATTCGCCTTTCATTTATTTTATTAAGGCCTCATTTATGCGATCAACCTTCAATATCCCTCAATATTCTGTATGCGAGAATAGATATTCTGTATTGAGGGTCGGTTGCAACTTAGATTGTCTTCGTCCGAGCCTGTGCTTTGCTGTGCACTTCACCAGTCCATGAAACAGGCCGCTGACAGCGAAGATTCTCTGCTGCAGACCTGATAATGATGAACACTGTAACACGAGTGCAAACCTTTCTGCGAGCATCGGCAAGTCACTGCTTCGACTGCTGAGCTCACCCTTCCCAAGCTGGAAGTTCAACGTCCACAACGTGGCAATTATCTTTGTTGCAATGTTCAATGTTTATGCTTTTCCAGCTGGTTAGCTCATGCCAATGCAACGGATGTCACGTTGCAGCGCATCTACTTCGCAGAGTCAATCAGACATGCCGCTTTGAGGCAACGGTCCTGCATGATCAAGTACAATGTGTAGGTCTGGCACTGTCTAGCACGGGCGAAGGTGACCTTCATCGCCCAAATCAAGCCGCAGCCGCAAGCTGCCTGCTGCCTAAGAGCAACGACCGTTTCTTGAATAACGCACGAAGCATCTCGGCTCAAGGGCTGTCGGCGTGTCGGGGCTTGCTGGGCTTCGTTGGTTTGTTTCGTTTTCTGGGTTCGGTGTGTGGGCTTACTTGGGCGAACGGAACTTGCTCCGTAAAGCAAGCATGGATGCCTCCCTTGCTGATGGGCTTCCTATGCAATTATGTGCGGCACATGGTTGCAACAAGGTAACAAGGTGCCTAGGCTTTCAAGATGGTGGGCTTGGGAGGACGCCCTTCGATTTCACATGCTGCAGCTTGCAATGGCCACCGCAACGCATTGAGTATATCAAGAGAACCTGTGATCTTGATTGCCAGTTTGGTGTTAGTATGGTGGATTATGCATATGCAGTTCAGACTGGCCGAGTGGGCAGCCTCCTTGCAATGGATTAACAGGGCATGTGTGTTGATTTGCGGGGCCCTTGGATATGAGCCTCCTTTCCTCAGGGTTTCTTGGTGGCTGCGCCTGCGCTCCCCGTAGCCTGCCAGAAGATTAATGCTCATGGCTGCTGGTCGATCATGCTCCATGGAGAAGGCCCTCTCTGCATGTTTTCTGCCATGGTTTGCATGCTGCATTTGCTGATGTGGACAGTTGTCAATGTGGGAATGCTGTTACTTCGGTTCTTGCAGGCTCAAGGGTTTGAAACTGAAGGATTGCAACCTGCATTGGAAGCGCGATGTCGCATCTGGATTACCTTCCCCACTGCATTCGCCGCAACCTTGCGGATAGGGTGGCTACAGCTGCGGACGCAGATACATCGGCTGCATCGGAGGTGTGGCTGCGACCGCAATGGTTTCTCCACTGCCTGCTGCTGGGGCTGCTTCACGCGGAAGGACCAGGCGAGAAGCTTCACGAACCTCGGCGCCCGCCTCCACCACAACCGGCTCGAGCTGCACCTCTACGGGATCCAACAGACTCGGACGAGGATGGACTCCGATTCCGCTGAGATTCTTAGACAGGCGACACTACGTCGTCGAGAGGGAACACCCCAATGGGCGCGAGGATCCAGGATGGAACGGAAGGCAGCGTGGACAGGGATCGCACTGTCGATCCTGGCGAACATCGCGAGCTTTCTGCAGCAGCAGCAGCAGAAGAACAAAGCGAGGAGGAAGACTCGGAGGACGATCCCTTTGCCACCGACTTTTCCAGAAATGAGGATGGTTCCCGCCCACTGCGAGAAGGGGATTACCAAGGAGGCTTCAGTTCTGAAGTTCTGACTCCCTCTTGGCACCGTCTCCTGATGACGACTACGGCTTTGGTGGGCAAACCAAGGACTGAGCATGAAAATTTCGCCTTCAGCGGACTGCGGTCGGCCGATGGGATGGAAAGAGCCCATGCTTTTCAATGATGCTATTTGCTGAGCCGGCTCTACCAATTCCTTCTTGACTATATCGCCAGGTCTTCTACTGCATCGTCTTGGCGGGCCACTTTGGCAACACTCTTCAAGCCCGAGGCCAGCTACATACACGGGCCCCATCCGTCTGTATAGCCCATGGATCTTGCACAGCTTTATTTGCAAACCCGGTCAGCAACACGCCTCCTACTACGAGAACAATGTCGAGCCGCGCGGGTCCCAAGTCCCACGGTTGTAACTGCTTCACAGGCATCCAGTGCTTTTCTGGTTGCTTGCTTTTTGTTTGATTACACATGGATCTGCAGCTGCAGCAGATGCGAGGGTTGCACCTCAAGTCCGATGGGGTGCTGTAACTTCAGGCTCCGCCTGGGGTGAAGTCACTGGACAAACCGCGTACCACAATTTTGAGGTGACAATTTTTCTTCAGGCCTGCGCCCATCACATGCTGGTGGACGAAGCATGCAAGTTCGTAAGCGAGCCTTTGCAAGAGCGGTGCGAAGAGCTTCGCAGGCGGCGGATGGCAGCACTACCTACAGAGGCCGTCGCTGCATACTACGAACTCATTGCCTCATCGCAGTGGTTGTCCTCAGCTCCAGGTGCCCTCAATAGACACCTGACCACCATCCACCCCGAATCTTCCGCTGCAGTGCAGATGCAACGGTTCAAAGCCTGACTCTACCGGAGGGACATCAGCGGCTTGTAGCGCTTGCGAAGCACGGCCCATACATGGTACTAAGCATCGTTGCCGAGTTCTTTACCAAATTTGTAATTTGTATGTTGAGACAAGCTCGAGTTCCTGTACACCTTGGTGCTCGGCCCAACTTAACGGATGGCCACCACGGACGAAGCAGCTCTGGCAAAGGTCCAGGTAATGTTTCCTCACCTAATGCCAGGTGCGGAGCCTTCCCCAATGCTCGGCCGTCGCGAGAGGGAGGCGGAAGCGACGGAGAATTCGGAGAAGTACCACCGAGCAGCTGGCAAAGGCCAAGCGCCCACAACGGGGAAAAACCCGGTAACAGAAGCCCCCACGGAACCACCTGCTCCCTCAGCAACGTCGGCGCCCTCCGCAGCGGATGCACCACAAGCGCCAGCCCCGAAGAATCCGGAGCCGGGAAAGACTCAGCAAGGCCGGGTTCGTCAATGATGACTCCTGGCAAGGCCGGAGCCGGAACAACCGGGAGCTCTCGAACAAGGAGCTGCAGCTCCTAGTTGGAGAGTCTCCGGGAAAAGGTGCGGCTGCTGGCCCGCATTTCTATGCGGCACGAGGACGAGTTGAGTCAAAAAAGGACGGAGACGGACTTCGTCCTCACGCTGGAGGTTGCACCCCCCAATGCCACGCCGGACCAGGAAGGGCTGCTGGAGCAACTGTACAAAATGACGGTCGAACGGAAAGCCAAACAAGAGCAAGGAAAGATCAACAACTCCTTGCGGTTTACTTTGTTCATCGGCCTCCTCATGTACTACGAGCTCAAGGCCCACGAGGCAACCTCCTCAGCCGACTCCCTGGAGCGCCTGGCACAACTGGGCTACCTGCGGCAGGTGGACGGCGATCCGGTGCGGAACTACCTTCGGTGGAACTACGACGGAGTTGGAGCCGTCGGAGCAGCCGCCACTACCACACTCGGAGCTTCGAAGCCTGCTCACGGTCCTGAAGACCCGCATAGGGGCGCCGGGAGTTCTGCTACGATTCCACAGCTCGCGGAAGCTGGTGGAGCAGCACAAGACGGCTGTGACCTTCTTCCTGGGCATCGGTATGCGAGATCCGCAAGCCCTTATCTGGTACCGTGCCCTCCAGCAACTGAGCTTCAACTCGAGCACGCAGATGATCAAAATGCGGTTGAGACCGGTAAAGATGGAGCGACAGCCTCTCGTGAACATCCTCCAGGAGAAGTTCCGGGCACCAGCGGCGAGGACAGAGGAGCAAAGGGTGACCTTCCTGGCCAAAGCCCAACAGTCAGGGCAGCGGGCAACGGAGCCTTCGGACACACTGGAGGCTGCGGCATCTGCCTTTCGGGGCAGCTGAGCCAACCCTATGCTACGGCTTGCACTTTCCCATCCGCACCAGCTTTGCTATGCTAATTCCACCATTTTTTCATTCCTTTGGATGGGCATGGTACAGATGGCATGTCCGAACTTCGATTCGACAATGTTGTTGCGTGAGTTGGCGCCTCAGTGTCTTGATTTGATGCGGCTTGAAACTACTGGAATCTTCAGCATGAATCCTGGAGACATTGCTCCAGGAATGGAGGCCGGTCCTCAACAGTAAGCAGGATGCTGCTGAGTTTTTGGCGTTTGTGCTGGGACATGCGATGCCATCAGCTTACCAACGGCAGTGGCAAGATCGTTCCAGTGTGGGCAGCCTTCATTTCATTGGGGACCAAGGTCATTGTTTGCAGCCGATTGCATTGGAAATTCATCCAGATGGTTTGCAGGCCAGCATTACAGCCTGGCACAATCAGCACTACATTCATGTTTTTCAGCAGGCGCCGACAATTCTTTATCTACAGATCAAGCGCTACACTCAGAAGGATGGTATTCTACATAAAAACATGCACTTCTTTTACTTTGAGGTGGGTACCGAAGTTCGGCTTCTTGTCTTCAGTTCCGCCGCTGGCTTGGCAGTGGAGTGGCAATCTTATGCTGTGCTGAGTGTGGCGGTTCGTTCTGGCCTCACGGTCGGTTCAGGCCACTACCAGGCTTTGCTGAGTGGCTACCAAAAGCACCCGACAGCCCACCGATGGATCAGCATGAATACAGACGATGGTAGGTCGGCGAGAGTATGCACTGAGCAACAGATGCAACATGCTTTCTGCAATTGTTGTTTGATTGGCCTACGGATGCTGGTCTGATTCAGTGTGCTGCCTCGCATTTATAAGCTTCGCCTCTACTCTGAACTGCAGTGCATGAGCGTTTGAGTGCTGATAGGCCGTAACCACTTTTCACCTTGAGTTAATGTTCTTGCTAGCCTCGCCTGGTCATTCGTGACGGGGGCGTGTGCAAGTGTCTGCTCAGCTATTCGTGGCGGGGCAACTTCAAGCAGTTTGTTAGAGAATGCACGCAGTGCAATACCAAGTTGTGCAGCTTCACGCCGAGCCTTTTAGGCTTGTTCCCGAGCGGTCGCAAAGCGTCCTTTCAGACCGGACGCTGCGTGTTGAATGAATGAAAAAAAGAATAACGCACGAAGCAGTGCCAGTAGCACCATGTCGTGACTACAAGATTGGTGGACAGTGACGGAGGGCATGGAGGGCTTCCGAACAAAGGCTTTGGACACAGGATTGCGTTTAGTCTGCAAGCGCAACATTGATTCGCTGCTCTTTGGCTTCCCGGAACTTGGGTGTACCTCAGCTTGATATTACTTGTGCACGCTGCGGAAGCTCGGTCACAGGCGGAGGAACATTCTGCAAGCAAGGGCAGCAAGCGCAAGGCACCTCCCGCTTCGGCCTTCCACGTGTGCTCTCGCTTCTCCCTCGTGCCCGGTGTAGGACCGCGGCCTCCAGGTGAAGGACCTGGCAGTGCCACCATTGAACCGAGTAACTAATCGCACACGGCCCTTTGTGTCAGCACCTCGAGAACCGGTCCCATGTCATGCGGATCCTCGGTCTTTGACATTATGACAAGGACTACAAGTGGGAGCCGCCCAAAGCTCGGGAGCGGACAGAAGGAAGCACTTCAAACTCGAATTCAGCACAATCCTTGAAGGTTGCAAGGTCACTTCAGCCCAGCAGCTGCTGAGATCAAGCCTCTGCGTTCGCAATTGCTTTGGGCGGATGCAGCCTGCACAGGGGTATTCATTGCACCCGGAAATAGGCAGATGCAAGTTTATCGATCATCTCATTTCGACGGCACTTGGCTTGCATCCCTGCGATCGTGTGGAGCAGGCAGCACCATCCGCGGCAGCCACGGTCGCTTAATTAACATGAACACGCTCGCAAGCTTTCTTCAGAAAGCAACAATCTGCACAACCACGTCGGCCCATTCTACGCTTCCCTAGCAAACAGTGCTGCCACAAAGGCTGCACTGCAAATTCTTGCCTTCGGCATGCACATCCGACCTCTACGAAGACGTCAGGCCTCGCGCGACTGAGCTCGCTCCTACTGCGCCCTGTGCAGATCATGTTTGCTCTAAGCTGTCGCACTCAGGTGCCAGCCCCGCTGCTGAAGTCAGCACCCTGAAAAGCGCCAGACCTTCAGCACCCAAGTCATTGCATCGGGAAGATGCGGCACTGAAAGCAAGGTTATGGACAAAGAGGACGAAACTCGATCACGACTGAGACTCAAAAGCTGTCTACCCGTATGATCCCGTATGCCAGAGCTCTTCGCAGACAGCGTAGCAGAAGTGACCAGCGAGTCTTAGCGCTGTGCACCATGCCGCTAGTTAACCAACAGTATGGCCGTGGCGTCAGCGAGAATGCGAGACGCAAAGGGTAAGCTATAGGGCCAGGTGAGGTAGTTGTTGATCCTGACAGGAACTTGCGGGTCCAGCGCAGAATCACAGGACGAATGACCTGCGTGCGACCTCGGAAGGCGGCTGGTCCCAAGGCCCCTTCCGGGGAGGGCTTACAGCATCTCCTGCGTATGGTTCAGGCAAGGAGCCGAAGGGGCCTTGAGCCGGGCTTTCCCACTTGGGGCTCTGCTCCTTCCTCCCCTTAGCCTTATCTCTTTTCTTCATTGTTTCCTTCTCTCCTTGCGGCTTTCCTCCTCTGTACCCTGGCACGAGGGGGAAAATCGGATTACCAACCGCAAGGCCTTTTCGGAGGGTCATACTCCCTCCACTTGCCGGGCCCCAGCCCTTTGGCCCGACCTCAGCCTTTGGGCCTCCGTCATGTTTTTTCCACTGTGTGTCGGCGCCGAAAGTCCCGTCTTCCATTGCGGTCCGTAACCAAACGCTTCTTGGCGTCCCTCTTCCAGCATTCTTTCCCGTTCCGCGCGGCACTGAGTCTGTCGGGGGAAACGCGGGCAGGGCCACTCCGCCTCTTGTGACAGCACCGTGCTTAATTAATGCGCGCTTAGCACTTCATCGGCTGTGCGCCATCTGCAGCATTGCAGTTCAAGAAACCAAGACATGTCAAAAGCTTTCCTTTCTGCCAAGACTCTGGTTATGACGTTTCGATGTCGCATCCCGCCCCACCAGGGAGGCACAACAAAAGTTGGTTTTACACCGTTCCCGGGGCCTTGCAAACTTCCAAGCGCCTCAATGTGCCGCTTGAACAAGCTGCGTAGCGGTCAAAACCTCTTTTCAATGCTTTGACACTAACATTATGGTTCGCGCAGCTTCCGCACAGCCAACTGTCCCTTGCGCACGGCCCCTCGAGTCTGCTCCAACCTTTAAGCCCTTGCGGGCGCCCTTGCGGGCGCCCTTGCGCGTTTCAGGTCTTTGTGCAGGCCTGATATATAGCTTGCTGAGATTCTATTCCGCCGATGCGACTGGCGGCGTACGATACCATAGCAAGGCTGGGTTTGGGGCCAATATTACTAAGAACTGAGATGGATGGGGAGTGGTCGAAGTTGGAGAGTGCCCCTTGCGTGTGCCTTCCGCACGCCTTGCGCGAGCTGAACACTGTGTACAAACTGATTTTGGCTGCTTCGGATCTCGGAGCAGGAGCAGTAGCAGCAGCAGTCGTCGTCTTCGTAAGATCTCAAGATACCCTTGCGCGCATCGTCTTTTAAAGCAGCCGGTGCTCAAGCCTTACGCGCATGCGACTGTTGCCTACGCGCGCTTGCGCGCGCATCTGCTTATGCCGCCCTAGTCTGGCTAGCTCTTCGACGGTTTAGCCCTCTGCTCAGCTCGGTTTCAGAATACTGAAGCTGCCGAGTTTGAAGCGCAGCTCCTCCTGAAGATCTTGCAGCCTGTCCTGACTCCAGCTTTGTCTACAACGGCACATCACGACTCCAAACGAAGCGCCTCGCGGAGATTGCCCCAGAATACAACCTCGAGCCGACATGGCAGTTTGCCCAGTTGTTTGGCTGCATCACCGTCTTGACATTGTCAGTCCTTCCCGCGCAACGGTTCGCGTCTCGAACCTGGCACATTGTATGGCTCCAGTCCAGGTCGATGACACACTCTGCGCAGCCATAGGAGCGCGGCTGGTGCTAGATGAAGAGAACCAATGTAGCGGGCCCTTGCAAAGAAATCTAGAATCTAGAAGTCATGCACATCTTTACGGAGCCAAGCTTGAGGGTGAACAGGCTTGTGACTTGCTGAGCCCCGTGCGCTGCCAAACCTTGGCCAGCTCTGAGCACTTTGGCAACGCAATTCCATCGTTTCTATCTTGGCCTGCCGAGGCCTTCCGGGATCTCCCGGGCGTGTCCGGATGGTGCGCAGGGCATCCAATGCGTCCCGAGCAGCAGGGAAAAAGACCAGGAGCTGCCCGCAGCAGGAAAGGCCTCGCATGGGCTCATGAACTTATTCTTGGATCTGGTTTTCAAGGAATCGCCAGGGTCCGAGATTGCAGATGCGAGGGTGCGGCATGGTCGGGCATGATCTCTGTTAAGCTAAACCCGCTAAACACAGCATAGAGACGACAGAAACCTCCGTTCACACCTGTAGACCAGCGGAGACACAAGCACGCGAAAGCAAGGAGACGCGCAGACCTCCAGCAGCCCGGCGTCACATGCTCGGGGGAACTGCAAGCGAAGCGACTCACGACATGGCGTAACATGTCAGCTGAAGTGGGTGCATGTCACTTAGGATCAGCATGGCTCATTGACTCATGCAAGATGGCTTAACAGACATAGTGTTGCTTTTCTCTGAAGGCACTCAAGCACCCTCTGCGTCCGTCCTTTGGACCCCTGCTGTAAGACGGAGCGGGTATGCCGCACCTCGAGATGGCGCAATGTATGTGGACTGCTGTGTAACACATTGAAGTCATGGCAACTGCGTAGATGCTGACCTCCAGGCAGATGGACTGACGCTAGGCCGAAGTTGTCCGAATCTAGCTATTGCCCACTCCGTCGTGTAAGACCCAGGCATGCAATCCATTCGTCTTCGTTGGACGACTTGGCATTGGCGTTCTGGGGCCTTGACACTTGGCACCGAATTGTCGGACGTTGCATTGCCGCCGATGGTAATCCGTGTTTGTAGGCCGCTTTCAGCATCCACCTTGCTGAGCCTTGCGATTGGCTGATGTTGGCTGTTGTTCTCAGTGCAAGGCCTCTGGTGCTTCTTCAGCAACGGCCAGAGCACATGCCTGACGCGGAAGACTCGAGATTTGGAAGCGACTCACACGTTGACCTCGATCGAAAGGAAGAGTTGTGGTCAGCTCAAACACTTTGAAGCCGCCTCCAGATCTCTGCCAAGTGTTTCCGGAGCATCGAGACCTGTCAACACTCAGATCACTCAGCAATGGCTCCGAAATTGTGCTTACGTCCCCTAGATGCTCTGTAACGGCTTGAAACAAGAATCTATCAGGTTGTCATCAAGCGATGGCGTCTGCTCTGCCGTCTGGCCACGAAAATCTTGCGGGCCCTTCCATGAACACATGATATGATTTTTTTGAACACCGCAGGCATAGAGTAGGAAGCAGCGCCGAGCCCGCGGCGCTCGCTGCGCTCGCGTTCCAGCTCCGTCGAGGATGAAGAGCGTGCCTCGGCCTGTAGAAATGCAGCTCTTAGAGAGTGTAGGCGGCTGTGTGGCAACTTCTGTGGACACGCTCTTTGCAGGGGTCTCCCTATGTTTCACGATGTTCCGAGCTCGATCCGCCAATGTGCCGACGTGTCAGCTGCGACTGTGTGGCAAGCTGGCAACAGGGCTGGGTCATGCCGCAGCTAGCACACATCCGCGTCTGCTTCCTGGTTTCCGAACTGTTGCGACCCCTACCCAGCTGCTGATCGGGAACCCTTGCTGTCGGAGACCCGCCGCGACCAGCTGCTCGTGTCGATGTGGATCTGAAAGTGCACAGGTTCTGGACGTAATGGATATCTGTGAAGATTCGATCTGGAACGAAGTTACCCTGAAGGACCGTGGACAGTGTCTGAATCTGCCATATTTCGGGCATGATGACTGGAGAACCAACTCTTCTGCCCAAGGACAAATTGGACAAGGTCCACAACGACTGTTTCGCGTTTCGTTTCTTGAAACGTGCTGTCCGCTGCAAATGCAACACCTGCTTAAACAGTTCTAAGTTCGAAAGCCTATCCTACGCAGGTAGCAGACTCCAGGGGCTGGGAGAAGTAGGATGAAGCAGGAAGGAGATCCGGACCTGTCGGGAGCAGTAGGGTTTCACTCCGACTGCGCAGTTTAAGCAGGCTCAGGTCGATCCGGCCCCTGATACCCTGCCGACCCTGCTGCGCAACTCATGCCAGATAGGAGTCCCTTCTACAGTCTGAAGAAACATGCTCAGCCCAAGTGCAACGACTGGTGATCTAAGATTGTGGCCAGCAGACGCTCGCCCCAGACACTGAGCTGTGCGGCTGCTTCGCCTGGCAGGCTGTGTCAACTCTCCTCTGTTCTGACAGAATTGTGGAAGTCTTGAAGCATGATTCGCGAAACGCGCGACAAAATGGCTTCTCGCAACAAAGACATCCCTGCGCTCCTCTTGAATCGACATCGGCCTGGCGAAGGGATAATTACTTCGGAGTCTCTTACAAGATGTAGTGCTGCGATGACGAAGTATGACATCACTGGCCTCGGAGACGTTCGAAACGGAGCGGTACCGCATGCTTGTCATGCCTGGCAGCTAGCGGAAACATTGCGTCCGGGATCCTGTCCGGAGAGTATACATAAATTGAGGAAATACAGATGCGATGCAAAGGAGAAGCAGTTCAGCAAAGGAAAAAGCGATGTGAAAGCGGAAGAGGGCAAACATGTTCTGTGCTTCGCCGAGATCCTTCGCTTTCTGGGGCCGGTGCTGGTACAACAGTGACCAGGCAATAGAAAGCCTGCAGATCCGCAGGCGCTGTGCCACACATGGTAGCAGGTCTGTGAGGGTCCGACATGCTCCCCCAACGGCTTGGAACATGCAAACCATAAACTGATCCGCACTCAATTGTATGGAGTTCACAGGGCACTGAAGCGCTTCGCGAAGCACCAATCCTCTTATTCACCGGACCACTTGGCCCCCCCGATCGCCCCGGACGGAAACACGGTCGATTCGACTCCGACAATGCGCAATTGCTTTTTTGCCAATGGTCTCGCGGGCAGGAACGGTGACAAACTCATTCCGACAAGCTGGTGGCATTCAGTTCTTCCCCGAAGCCGGCAAATGCAACATCGCTTTCCTCCCACGCAATTGTGCTCAAGATGCCCGGAAACTGACTGCGGCCCGGTCCTTGACCACCACCTCAACTTTGGAGATGGAGCCGAGGGTTTTACCCCGGGCAAGTTCCTTAGACCACATAGATTGACCACCTGCAACTGCACAACTCCCTGGCTTCACGGAAAGGCTCCTCCGCCAAATGTTGCTTCAGCCCGGAGACAAAGCGCTTGTGGACGGCCTTCCGGTCAAGCTTGAGATCGCTAGGCTCGGATCAGTACGAAAGGCTCCTCTGCCATGACTTCCACCGTCGTGTTTCGACGCGAAGGCGTTTGAAACTCCTCCTCAGCGACCGCCAGCGGACCGCCAGGCGCCAACACCTCTGAGTCCACCGCTGCCCTGTCAGTCTCAATGCGTCCCGGCTTCCAGCTCATCGAGGTTCTTATGATCGTAGTGCACCATGATCTCGCGCAGTAACTGCTGGCCGACGCTTATGTCCATTAAAACGTCGCCTTCGCCCAAGGACCTTCCCATGCGCCCCCACACACTTGCATGCATGCTCTTCTCGGAGCAGACGCGCAGCAAGGCCTCCCGAAAACTTTGACCTGGACCACAGCCGTACAGCCTGTGGTGAATGGCTCGCTGCCACCTCACTTCTGCCCAGGTCCGCGGACCGCAGAATCCCAAACTCTGAATGGCTTAACAATGCGAATCGGCAGCTGAAGTGGAAGGTGTGCGAGTACATGCAGCGGTCTTGTACCCCGATGAAGAAGGTCCCGTACGATCGGATCCGTTCCTCAGGGAGCTAGGGTCGGCACATTTCTGCGCAAAGACCATGCGACCATGACCGCGATGTGGGCCCGGCAGACTTGCTTGATGCTCAAAGGGGCCTCCAGGCCTTCCTAATTGCGACGGTCCTTCACAAGGAACTTCTTTGCGTGGAAGTGCAGAGGCCTTCGGACTCCTGCAATGCTTTCAAAAGGTTCCCTGCTCGAGTCTCGAGAAGCTCCTGTCCGGCATAGAGAATCTGATGAAGCGGCGCATGCAGGGCCATAGCCGGAACTTTGCGAGCTGGAGCTCGAGCCACCCAGCTTGAGCAATCGGCACTTCCGGCAAGTTTCGAGGCAAAAGGACGGCGGAGAAGCCCTACATAAGCCCTTAGATCCCTTTCAACTTTCACGAACTCCTTAGGCCTTAGGCCCTCAGGCCCTGCCGCCCTGCCTTGCTTGAACGCATGCTCCGGCGAGCACAGGATCATCTTGAAGGACCTTAGAGCTTCAAAGAAAAGGCCTCCGCGCTCGCGTCGCTTCCGCTTCAGCTTCAGGGCCAGTGCCGATGCGCCACATGCTCTTCGGCAGCTGCGGAGCTGGAGCCCAAAAAGATTTCGCGAGTGGTGGCCAGATGGGCACTCTGCTTGTCAGGGTGACGTTGATGGCACAGCAGGGCACACTCTTTTGCAAGGAGAGCGATGCGAGGCAGACAGAGACATCCCCAGCAACTAATGTAGGATCGGTTGCTAAGCTCTCTCTACAAAATCGAAGCAGGGGTGGCTCAAAGAAAACACGCGGCTAAACGACGTTCAGCGAACCAGCGATCAACAAACATATGCTAAACCGTCATCGTTACTTATCAGCCAGTGCTTCCTTGAGCCGTAAGCAAACTCAAGCTCGCGAATCAAGTTCCTATTTATGTTGGCTTCAAGCTACCAGATACACATCACTTCACGCAGCTCACATCCAGGCAACACAGCCAGGAAATGACAAACGCGACGCACAATTTCGCGTCGAAGAAGTTTCCGTCTTCGTTTGGGCCACGCAATGCCACGCACACAGCGTGTTTGGAGGCTGAGCTAGCTCGTTGCTTTGATGCGTCTTAGGGACCCACTGCTGTGCTTCCCCCAAATCTGCATTCCGGTCCGTTATTTTCGGACTATTCCGACTCCATCTCCATCTCAGGCATCCTGCTGGCAAGCAAGATCAAAAAGGTTAGCTTAAGATGTAGACTTCCTCTTTGCAAGAAGTCTGTGCAGAGAGCCAACAGCCAACTCGAACTTAAGCCCCGCTGTCCGCGGTCTGTCCTGGTCCACCCCTCGCGTGTGGCTTAGGGGAATCCTCTCAGCACGAAAGAAACTAAGCAGCTGGGATCGACGAAAACATGCCAGCTCGCGCCATCCCAGCACTTGCGTCTTCAGGTTTTTGCCCATGACCTTTGAGGAATCGGAGCCACATCCCGCAGCCCGTCAACGGTTGCAAGATCGGCTGTAGAGCTTCAAACAATACAAAGATCCTGTCGTCCCTGTACCTAATGTTGGTGTTCAGCATCTGGCCCATCTGTCAAAGGCATCGCCATCATCATCCTGCAGGCATTTCTCGCATGGTGCGTCCCAAACTGATCGGCAAGGCACGCATTCCGAACACCTCGACCACCTCAATCATGTCGCCAATCTTGAGATCCATCTCACCTGCATGACTCAAATTCTGGTGGCCACATAGTCACCCTCTATGGCGTTGCCAGTTGCCCGGCTGCACGCAGGCTGTGAATTTCTTCCACATCTCAGGTCTTCGCCTGACGTCTCTCCGACGAAGTCGATGGAGACCACGCGAGTATAAGGGACCTGCATCAACAACTTCCTTGCCTGGGCCTCTGACGGCAAGACTTCAACGACTTCACCTTCGGCTTGTCAGCGCTTTTCGCCGTGGCAGATCGCCCGGGTACAGTGCTGTTGCCACCGGCCTAGGGCAAACATCGAGGGATGGCAGGATTGCGCAGGGGCCTACAGGCAGCTACTGGGTAATGCCAATGTGAGCATTGTTTCAGTCCTGTTCGGAGGGGACTTAAAGGAGTGGTCATGGAATCCTTGGGCACGATTGAAAATGATTGAAACTGAACTTAGACTATGTCGGCAATGTGCAGAATTTGGCTGTCTGACGAGGTTCAACGCTTCCTACTCGTGCTTCGATCAGACGATGCCATATTTGCTGTCAGCAATAGCCTGAGGACACTGTTAACTATGATATCTTCAGGAGTGTCTATGACGCAGTGTTACGAGCTCACAAGCATCAAGTCCAATCATGTCTATTTCATCCCCGGCTCAGGGCACGTCCAAACTCATTGGTTTCGAGAAGCCAGCTGCACCTGATTTGCTTGCGTGAAATCGCTTCTGCAGGTCAGCCCGTCCGATCAAGATGTGGCGGATGAGTTTTGCGGTGTCGCAGGAGCTTGACCCATCGATTCCTATGCACGCCTATGTGCTGAGCCCGGGGCTGCGAGCTCCAGGAGGAGCATAGACTTGGCTGGGCGCCCTGGAACCTGGAAAGGAGTCAAGTCCATAAGCCCCGACTGCAGAACTCCCTGCATCCCCTTTCCCCTTCAGCGCCCAGCTGGCGTAACCATTAGTACCTCCGAGGCGAATGCTGGTGGCGGCCTGAGACAGATAGCTGCGTGGATATGGATGGTACCACTGACGTCAGTACTTAACTCAGATCGCAGACGAATCTCCGCAAGCTTCTATGAGCGTCGAGGCCGTGGCCCGGGTAGAGCCCCGCTCCATCGCTGAATCTGTCGAGCCTGGCAGAGGCAGTGCACAAAAGCAGTGGCTGAAGGAAAAACACCGCCAGCCTTGGCTCGCCGCTTGCAAAAATGTGCAGGCATTCAGGTAAACTCGGCATAGACCTTCCTGCAGCGGTTCAGTTCATAACTACCTGCAACAGTCCACACTGCACAAAAAAGTTTGTAAACAACTTGCAAGACTGACTGCATCAGCTCGTCTCCTTCGCAGTGATGTGCACCTTGTGGTTCGCGTGCCTCTACATGCATCGAGATCGCTGCAATCCCACGTCACGTTCGAGCAGAAGTGGCTTTCCTCATGCACAAATACTTCAGGCCTGAACACGATCGTGGCACCCTTGGTGCTGGACCAAGTCACTGTCTCCTGGCTGCAATGCTTGGGGCTCCATCTTTCAACAGCATTGTACGTAAGATGGAAACTGCAGATAGCCTGATTCAGGGGACCTCCCAGACGCAACCATTCGGGATGTTTCCACCCCAGTCATCCCCAGTCTGCCCGAATCTGTCCTTCTCATAGTCAACCTCAGTGGTCCCATCCTGCCCAGCTAGTGACCTCTCGATCTCGGACTTGAACTCCTGTCGCACAGCTTCGAAGATCTTTTGGTCTCGGGCACGAGATCGAGGGTCAAGATCTGTGTTTTCTCGCAGATCTAGATCAAGTGAAGGCACATCCTGCATGTCTCCAGGATACGAGCGCTCCAAGTTCTTCATTGGCTCCTGGCAGGCTGCACAAGGAGACTTGTATTCAAAGCCTTGCAAAAAGAATCAGTTCGCTTACTTCGATTTCTTTGTGCACCATCGAAATCGTGTCACAGTCGTGCTCTGACTGCTTCATCGGCCGTGCAGCGGGTGAGGGGCAATGGGCTCTTCCACCAGAAGCTGGAAATGAAACAAGTTCACGGGCGTGTGTGCCTCAGTCCGACCTGGACCAGGGCCTCTGCCTGCCATGTCAGGTCAGTCCGCTAAACGACAGTTGGCTCCTACTAACAACTAATTCCTACAAGATTCATCGCCATGTGCTTTTGCATTTGTAACTGATTAACTGATTCAGTATTCCTGCAACACACCGATTGGCATGCTCTGCAGGCACCTGATGCATTTGCATGCACCCTGGTCAATCATGATAGCCAAAATCGAGGCTCCACACGTGAAAAAGCTGTGCGCAAGCTCCTCCTAATGAGCCACGGGCGACTCATGAGCCTCAGAAATGCACCAAAACTGCCCTCATCCTTGCCCGAAGACTGGCCAGGACTGCTAGGCTTCTTCTCGCCATAGTCGGGGCTACCAGCCACCGATCGAAACTGGCGCAGCGGAAGCATTGAATGTTCAATGGCTACTGACCCGGAGACTGGCAGTTGGTTGCGCCACACTGTCAGGAAGGCCGAACGACGGAACCAAAACCGCCGAACTACGAACAACCGCGAACCGCAAGAACCTGACCGCTTGGAAAGGAAGAGCTGGAGACGCTCGTTTAAGCGAGCAGAAACGAACAGAACAGACTCGAATACTTCTACTTTTCTCGCTTCAACTTTTGAGTGGCAGACTTGCAGTGACATATCTGACTGATTTTAACTGTGGAGAGACTTCCCGTTTGCCAGAACCGAACGGCTACATTTTCAAGAGAAGCTCAATCTCTCCGATGTTATTTCCGGCTCGCGTGTCCTATCGATTTGCTTGTGGTTGGGATGTGAGGATTTAGCCGCTGGATATTTTCAGAATTTAAAATCCCAATGCTGGCCCTAGCAGTGCTACAAACCGCCCCCTTTTGGTGATGAGGGATTGCTTTGCAGCGCCGGCAATCCAGCCGAGCTGCTACCACCCCTCGATGCTACCCTGGACAAACTCTTATAAGTCTAGAATGCTGGCTGATCAACTAGTGCAGCATTCGGCCGGATCCCTTAACCATGGACTTCTTCAGGGCATCCAATGATTGAATTGTGGGGGAGGGGAGGCCAGAGTGGACGAGGTCTCACAACGTGCCACTCTAGATCCTGCAGGATATTCAGAAGCAGTGGATTGCGCTAGCATTAGCGTGCACGGCCTTGATTTGTGCACCTTGACGAGCTGGAGCAGTGCTGGTGTCCCTGATGAACTTGCTTCAGCTGGCTCTCAAATCAGCAAGGAGGGGTTCACACTTGTTCACATCTGCTCATAACACCGAACTTGCTCCAAGTTGCTGGAAGCGCTGCACTGACCGCGTCTCACCCTTGTACGATGGAGCCACCCAGTCTGTTGTTGGTGTGCCTCGGCACACGGAGCCGATTGTGCAGAGTGACTCTCGAGATGCCACGGGCAGAGACACGTAAAGATTTCAGACCTTTCTCTCGCCAGGCATAATCCCTGCGCAAGCAAGACCAGAAAGCAGTCGGAAAGCCGCATCTTCGGGGGTTCGTCCTCCGTTTGTCGGCGTGCTTTGTGCTGAATTGTGGCACGCGCCACGCATGTCATGCAAACAGCTGGAAGCGACTAGATGCCACTCCTGCTGTCAACTTCTGCGATGAGAATCAACCGAAACCATTTGAACGGAGACTGCGTTTAAACTCGCAGTTTCAAAGCTATACAGCGTTCAGAAAGTATTGTACGATTTGTCATTCTTTGTCCAACCCGATCGCAGCCATCAGCCCAGAGTTGCAGTTTGTCCGAGCATTCTGTGTGTGCGCATGGCGTTGGCCACGGGAGTTGGGAGTAAGCAGAAGCGCGGCCGCTTTGTGTCCGGCTCCTCAGTCATGTCGACATCGTCATCTTGCATCACGCAGGGCTCGTTCGCGAAAGCCTGACCGAGAAAATGGAAAGGCTGGACGATCCGCATGCGGCACGAAGGAGCAGGGGTGTGCGTGCACCGGTACCTAACCTAACTACATGTACCTACTTCGCGGGCGTGGTGTCGGTTTGTGTGTGCTTGTGTGTGTGTGTGTGTGTACGAGTAAATGTGTGTCTCCGGATGCCGCGGTGCAGGACCCCATCGGTGCCGGAGCAACTAGTTTTGCTAAATACAGACCAAGTTCACGCGCAGAACTTGCCCCAGAAATTCTGATCTGCCGCCGCAACAATGGCTGTCTAAGTACATGCCTGACTGTGCCGATGCTGCCGTAGTCCTGCCTGCAACGTTCCGCTGGTTTCAGCCACGGGCACTTGGACGTAGTACCGGCCCTGATGGAATTTGCAGGGGAATACGCGAAGTCGTTCACAGTTGCCCGGGGATTCGCCCGTCCTGAGATCAAAGGTTTTGTTGTGGCGAGGGCAGCGCACCATCGGAACTGTCTCCTCATTAACGATGTCTTCAACGTCCTTAAGCTCTCCGGCCAGTAAGCAGACACCCTGATGGGGGCATGTGGATTCCGTAACATAGACTCGATCTCTCTTCTGCACGCCGGGCCCGACATTGAACCAGAACAGCACCTCATGCTGCGTCAGCAGTCTCACCTTCCTTGCCGGAGGCTGCATCTTGCGCAAGGCATCATTTCGAGCACGGAGCGTGTGTGCAGCCGATGCCCAGAACTGTGGAGCGTCTCCCTCGCTGACAGTCATTCTCAGCTGCCTGCTTGGCTTTGGCTCTGCCTTGAGATGCTGCTCAAGCGCTGAGATCCACTGGCTGCCATCCACCAAGTCACTGCATCGCTGGATATCAGTTGGCACCCAGCAGTATCGTGGATCCTCTGAATCTTGGACGACGCCTAAAGCACAGTCCGACATGGCCCCGGTGGTCACTACATAATGACCTTGAAAGGGGAAGACACCAGCGTGAGCTGTTGATGGAGAGCACTTCCCCACTAATCTGATGCTTTTGAACAAGTGGACAGTACAAGTCTCGAACCAAAGATAGCCGCGTGCTAGGAGCGTGGCCGGTTGCCTGACGAATGGCCGTCCTCTCCACAAACTTTGCATACTCCGCCGAGCCCAGTTGGCCTCAAGGCACCCAGAGCCGGATTCTCGATGAAGTTGTCTCCGACCAGCTTGTCCCAACACAGCACGGCTAGACTGCATCCTCAGCCCCTACCCAAGACATTGTGTTTCTGCATGTCTGCCTTCATCGCAGGACCAGACCTGCTCCATCTTCAAATCCTGAACAAGATTTCTGAGGTGGGTGTCGCCCATCTGAGCCCAAATGCATCCCAATCCTGCGCATTCTCTTCCCTGGAGAATCTGGCGAGCGGGACAGCTTGCGAGAGGCCGCAAACATCAAACAGATCAGCGCACCGATGGATGAAGACAGGCTTAAGAGGCCGCTTCTCTGGCCTGGCATGCAGCAAGGCTTCAAGGGCAGTTTAAGTTAGCATATACCACTTCCATTTTCTAATCATGCACCCCCCCTAACCCCCAAACCACAACAACCTATACCTCAACCCTAAACCCACCGAAAAACCCAACCTAAGACCCACATGATGGAACCACGAGAAGACCCACACCAAGACCCACATACAAAAAACCCACCCTGAACCCCATACAGCCACACCTCCATAGAAAAACCCACAACTCCCAGCCCGAAATCCCTAACCTTAGAAAATGGAATGGTATTCTCCAATAATGTATCTATCATAGGAATAAGGTCTAGGAATAAGGCAAAAGTAAGAAGCAAGAATAACATTATTTTGTTGAAATAATATTATCGTTGTTTAAGGCATAAATTTCCACGAGCCCACGCCATCCCAGCTTTCTTGAAGTTGTCGTTTCATTTTATAACACAGTTCATATTGTTCAAACTTGTTTTTGCCTTTTTCATCAACTAAATAATTTAGGACTTCAACGAAGGCAAAAGCGTTATGTTCCATTGCTTGAATGCCACCTAATGTATCAAGTTCACCACCCCATTCTTTTTTAGTAGATCAAAATCATCCATATGTTCGTAAATTTCTTTCATATAGTTATGATTAGAACACCCATATTCAGAGTTCATCATCAAGTAATGAAACTTAAGTTCCACACCACCCATTTTACAATAGAAAATATTGAAAACAAATTAAGTCAAACCATGATAGAGTTGAAGGTGATGATAGGCAGTATTTGCGGTTTGAGTTGTTAAAGGTGTAGTAACAAACAAGTCGCTTGAAGTTGTGGGCAGCTATAGCAGCTATAGCACGGCTTATGTTTGAAACAGCGCGTCTCCACTTAAGTTGCGAGTTGGCGAGAAACTTAGTCCAACGTTCAGACTCCTACAGTTCCGGCTGCAATGTTGTTGTTCGTTCCCTACCTATTGGACTTTGTGCTGCATGCAGAATTAATTCTGCGCAGAATATTTGAATATTCTTCTGAGAATACCACAAAATTCCGCATGGAATTTATTAACATTCTTCGGCAGGTGGATAAGAAGAGTGAGTGGGCTTGGTTGGGGTTCGCTTTTTATGGTTGGTTTGGTTGCAGCACTTTTGTCAAGACTTCCTGAAGAGATGTTCGTAGCATGTTCCCCGGGTAGTAGCAGATGTCCTTTGCCACAATACCATAAGCGCTTGCCGGACATGCAGCCCCAAGATTGCATGTGAAAACAGAGGCGCTGCTAGGGTGGAAGTGGATTGGGACGAAATTTTTGGTGAAGAAGCAACAGCCGTGGAAGAAGGCCGTGCAATTTGCTTCAACCCATGCATCGGGACTTCTGCAAACTGCAACTGCCTTCGTTGAAGTCCTAAATTATTTAGTTGATGAAAAAGGCAAAACCAAGTTTGAACAATATGAGCTGTGTTATAAATGAAACGACAACTTGAAGAAAGCTGGGATGGCGTGGGCTCGTGGACATTTATGCCTTAAACAACGCAACAAAATATTATTATTATTGCTTCTTACTTTTGCCTTATTCCTAAACCTTATTCCTATTGTAGATAAATTATTCTCGGTGGGTTTAGGGTTGAGGTATAGGTTGTTACGGTTTGGGGGTTGGGGGGGTGCGCAAACTGTTTATGGCACTGGGGCTTTCTCTTGCTCTTCCGTTTGATGGTCGCCTCAGCATCGGAGGGTCGCAGACCTCGTCGTTCAAGGTCATCCGGATGGTGGACCTGCAGCTCAAAATCGGATGAATTCATGTGGGACTTCGGGGATCTTCTCTCGGCCCCCCTGAATCTGGGACTCTGGGAAGGGGTGGCCTGGCGGCCTGGTGGGGCTGAAACCGTCTACGTCGCCGCTTTTCCAGGCCGTCGCATGGAATCAATACGGGTTTCGTGCTTTCAATACTGGGGCTGCAGGGCTAAGCTAAGGGCTCTAGCATGAGCTTTAAAGTCAGGTTTCGGGCGGTATGGCTCTGGGCCTAGGGTTTAAGGATTTGGGACTTAGGGCTTCCTAGCTCTGCATCATGGGTCGTGAAGGTTTGAGGGTCTGACAGATTTTGGGTTAGAGTTTCAAGGCTTGGAAGACGCTGTTAGAGTTGGTTTTGGCTGGTTCCCTTTTTCGACTCCCACAGGTCCATTCCATCAACCATGACAAGAGCCAATAACAAAGAAGTACACCAGGAAGAAAATGAAGGTAACTCTTTGGGTGCAAGTTCACGTTGGACCACGCTGGAAGCGGCAGTAGAGCTTTGTGCTCAATCGGGCAGCTCTTGACCACGTCTAACGGCTGTGAGCTTTACTAGGAAGCGTCGGAGAGCATCTCGTTTGCTGGGCAGTGCTATTGATTTCCGCGAGTTGGCGCTTCAGGTCTGGAGTGGTCATCCTTGACGGTAGCCCAGGTTTTAGCCGTTCAGTAGCCGCTGCCGGCTGGGCATGGCCCATCCAAAGCGAACCGGGAACAGGGAAAGATATGGAAAGATGCATAGAGCCACCAGGAAGCCAGAAGCTAGAAGGAGACTGAAAGGGAGTCACACAGACCGAGGTGCCCTACAGAAATCAAGGCTCTGCTGCAATCCGCATCTCACGTTCGGGGAAGCGAATCCTAAACCGTTCTTGTGTAGGGGGAAGTTCCGAGATCAACAAGGCTCTCAACAAATCTTCAGGGTGCTTCACATCCCACTGCACATTCATCCGCTGTGCAGCAAGCAAAATATGCTGTCGGCGAAATGCCGCAACAAAGCAAGTGCCTCTTGCCGCCGTAATTGTCGTCGCTGACGAACATGTTCTTCCATGTGTTTACCTTATTAATTCCCATGACTCATCCCCGAGCATACTCAAATTAACAACCTGCTCAGCACCCGGCATTCGAAAGTGTAGATGCTCTTCGGTGGATTTCCTTGATGTTCTGGTCTGTCGACTCGTTGGCTTTCAGCCTCACGCTTGGACGGCTCTGGCACCATAGCACATGCATGCTCTTCCCTCGGGTCTCCGGCACCATGTAGTCGACGATGCGAAAGGCAATCTCCGAAGTGACAACAATGTTCTGCCCGCCACTCCTGGACACACACAAGCATGAGCTTGCGTGGGTAATCACACCATGGAAAGCATTAAGGCCAGGTCGAGCCAGACGTAAGTTGCCTTCCAAACCAGGACTTTGGCTTAAAAGCCTGTGAGATTCAAATGTCCGAGTCCCAAACCACACCAGGCGCACTGCTGTCTGTTCCACGCCGAGTTTGTCTCAGCAAGGCTTGCAAAACATTGCTCCCAAAGGGAGTGCGCAAAGGCTGTGGAGCAGACTGCTGTGTCCCGAAGCATCCAGGACGATGACCTGCAACTGCTGCTTCGGGTAAAGCTCTGCCATGATGCGTCCTGGACCACTGGAACCAATAAGACCAACAAGGCCCTTCTTTTGAAGATGGGATCGTATGCACACACTAGCCAGCTCCATTCTGAACTTGTGGAGGAGGCACTGGGACGAAGGCTAGGGCAGAGCAGCAGTGGACAAGCCGAGGCAGGCAAGCGGACTTTTGAAGCCGGCCGGAGTTTTGTTGCTGATCTCGGTTCATTTGGGCGGAAGAGCTTAAGCGCAGGACAGCACCGAACATCATGCGAGCCAAGCAAGCCACTCAAAAAGAATCTTGCGCATCATTGATGCCCGGCCGAGCCGGCGCGGCGAGCGTTCTGAGCATCATTGGCGCCTTGCCGGGCCTGGGAGGCCAGCATCATGAGCATCATTGGCGGCTCGTTGCTCCGTTCCAGGGCAAGCCCAAACACTCCCTTTTCATGCCCGAAAAGGAGGGAGTCTCGTCAGGCGGGAAAATGCAGCTCCAGGTGCAGTCTAGCTCGGGAAACCGGCACTGTTTGGCAGCATTTTGATCTATTTTTGGGGGGTCCTTTCCCCACACAGCTTGTTGCAACCTTCGGTTGATAAGAAACCCGGCTAGCCCCGGAGGCTAGCTTTCGTGATCTTAAACTATCCGACTTCCTTTATCAACTCAGCTGAGAATGCCACAGCACGGTGTCCTAGCAGGTGGAGAAAGGCACTGTCTGGGCCAGCAATGTCCCTGTAGTCGATCTTATTGTCCTTGCTGCCACGGATTTCAATGTCCTGAGAGAGTGTTCGAGATTCGCGTTGGTCTTCCACTCCTAGTCAAATCAAGAATAGTGAATAGTGAACAACTGGCCTGGAAGAAACTGAACTGCTCAGTCCGCCTCTCTCCTGTGTCGCTGTTGTCATTGCCACTGCATGCTGCAGAGTCTAGGCACGTGCCAACTTCTCTCAGAACTGGAACCCCCATCTGTCGCAGAGCAGGCCTAGAGTAAGGGGGGCATCCAGCTCGAACATCTTGGCGATATGCCTTTGTGTCAATCCAGAACCGAGTGTGTATGTCTGTGTGTGTGTGTGTGCATGCGAGTGGCACAGGCACCTTTTCAGGCACTGATCTGCAAAGCTTCTTCACTCCGCCACATGCATGCAGTCTGAGCGGAGGTTCCTGGAAATATGTTCGAGGTAAGCCCTGCTATACAGCAACAGTCCGGAGGCCCTGTCCCCACCTGCTTGCTTGTTTTTCCCATGTTCAACCCGGCACCTTGATTCACCAAAACCGTTGTCAGCAAACCTGTCCCTTGTTCTTCTTATGCAGCAATGTTGTCATGCGTCTTTGAGCAGGATTTCTTTTCACTGTTTCTGATCCACCGGCTCATTGACCACGTCTGTGGAAAAAGCTTTCGCTTTGACGTAGCTCGAGCTTGGTGGCTTTGCAATTTAACGCCGAATGTCCTGAGAATTCTTGAAAGAACATCCAAAGCAGCGACACGCTCGTCACCCGTCGGAGACGCCAAGATCGCATGGCATTTGGCTTTTGTTGCCGTATCTTCTCCTTGTGTCTGGCTCTAGGAATTAAGCACTCTCTGCTTCGGGCTTGCTTGAGGAGCGGGAGAGACCATGTGCCGTCTCTCTCCTTTTTGTTCTTTTGGTCTGGGGCGTATCTTACCTCAAAGCGCACCGCACTTGGCGCATTCCCAGGACCACCCGTAGACTGCCCCCAGCCAGGCTGCTAGAACTGCAGGCACGCATCCCTCGAACAGTCTGGCTTGCGTCCGTGCTTGGGAGGAGACGGCGCTGAGCCACTCAGAGCCACGCTCGTACAGAACCTCCAGCGTGCCGGTCTCTGCGATGGCAAGTTTTTTGGTGTTCTTCTGGCCTGGCCAGAAACCGGTACCCCAAAACTGCCAGCAGCTTCCTGAATGCAGCTGCACATCGAGGCATCGGCCACCACACCACCAATCCGAGAATTCCTTTAGCACCTGGAGGCGTGTGTCTCTGGTTCTGCATTCCTAAGTGTCGTCTGATCATAGTCTGCCTGGTGCGTCGCATCTTGAGGGTTGCTTGTCTCCCTTGCCTGGCAATGACTGGCTGCATCTCAACTCGATAATCCTCGTTCAACACCGTGTGCCCGGGAAGAAGACACGACAATCCCCTCGCCTGATGTCGCATCAAGCAAAGCAAAAACACGACCAGTTTGACGAGGCTGACTCAATCGCTACCGGGTGTGCCACAAGGACAGAGGACTCAGGGACTGCAGCTCTCTTCTTCTGGTTGTTGCTCTGGCATCTTGCAACAGTGATGCAGAGAGGACTGTTTCCTTCAGACCTGAATCGACTCACACGAATCGCAACCTTACGCAACACAACCTTACGCAACGGAAGTAGCCTTCTGCACTAGGGACGGCGCTAGGGACCCTCCTCCTTTCAAAGCGCACACCCAATATTTCATGTACGTTCCATTTCCATCCCAGTCAAGTCTCGAAAAATGCCTTCCTGGCATTCGCTCAGGCAGTCCTTTCTCCTCTTGTTTGCGCGTGCCTCCAAAAAGTGCGCGGTCTTCTCGAGCAACTCTCCCGCCTTGTCTGAGAGACGGGAGTGACAAAAAGAACGAAAACAATGAAGGCAAGAAAGACAGAAACAAAGACAGCAGGAAGGAAAGAAGAAGAAAACGAAAGACAGCAGGACATGAAGCTGAAGTGCTGTCATCCAGAATACGAAGCATACAGCACCAAGCTGCGAAAACTGATAATGTTTGCATGACTTGCCTGTTTTGCAAGACCCGTGAGTGTCAGCATTCTGTGTAACACTCTTCGGGCCATGGCAGCATTCCGTCTGTCAGGAGGTACATCTACCTCCAATACGAGTCAGCACTCTGGCCCGTGCATACAACATCACACAACCTTCGACGCATCTCATACTCTTCGAGACAAGCGGTGCAACCATGCCTGTCTTCTGTTTTTGAGGCTGGCAAGCAACGCAGTAGCACGAGTAGCACCTGTCAAGACTGGCAGAGTTCCGGTGAGTGGCAGGCGCAACGTCCTTCCAGCAAGTCCGAGGAAACAAGGGTGGCGACCCTGCGTTGCAGACATGGCCGCTTATCGGGCTGCGTAAATTCGATGAGTCTTGTCACTTGAGTCTGTCATGTGCATTATGTCACTTGAAAAAGCATCTACCCTTTTGCCGTTGATCTCTAAGTTTGGCTCCTGTTCTATTACATTCCTTCCAAGAATACCGCGAGCTTGCAGGCCGAGGCGAGGCCACGAAAATCCGGCGGGCAGGCGCAAATCGCACTCACGTTCGCTTCTCGTGCTTGAAACTCGCTGCGGGACTGCTTCGACTGAATTTGAATTCATGTCCTCATGACTGACTGCTTCCCCGGATCAGCATGCAGGAGGACTATCTTCACCTACAACAGAAGCAGCTGTTCCTGTTCGAGACAGTACTACCCTGGACCCGCGTGAAAAGAGACGCATGGCCTGAAAGTGCGCGAACGGCTCTGACATCCTACCTGTTTGCCAGCACATTTGGCGACTGCGTGCAGACAGGTCAACTCAGGTCAACATCTCCACGTTCAGCACAGCTCCACATTGTGCGCCGCTGACTCACCGCAGCAGGCAATGTCGAAGTCGGGAAGGTGACAAGGTCCACTGAAAGCTCAAGATAATGCCCTCTGGCTGATGTAGGCCTGCGATCGTCATGGGGAGCCTTCAGCATCACGAGGTCGGCGACGATTCCCGAAGTCGTGGATGGCTCGTCCCACTGATTTGGTGTTGGGGGCCCAGTTTGGTACCAAGCATCTCACCTCCACGAGTGCTCCGCCTTGTGCGCAGCTATGCCAGTTTTTCCGAAGAACTGATCCTTGGTTGCCACCCGGCCCACTGCTCCAAGGGTTTGTGCGGTCAACGTATTGCAAACGCCGTATTCACATTCTACTCATCACAGGAGTGCAGCTGAGAAATGCTTTGCCACGAGCAGTTGGTAGCTCTGCTGCAACCCCGCGTCTCCGATGAAAGCCATGTCAGAGGCATTGTACCGCAAAACCTGGTTCTCGATTGCAGAGATGGCCAAATCAACCCTTGCCTGCGGTTGCCAAGCTGGGTGGAAGACACTCATCGCGAATGGTGGCGGCCCCGTGCCTCACACAGGGCTTCGGCATCTCACGGCTAACCATACTGCGGGCAAGGCATCCGAGCTGTCTTGATCCTGTTGATTTGCATTCCCTCGGATGCGTATTGGGTCGTCGTTAGCGTAGATGTGTTGCGAGATTCAGGACAGCACAAGGACGTACAAGGACACTAGCGTGCATATACTGCACAAGCTCAAGTTCACAAACTTAAGCTGCATGAAGGAAGGTATTCATTCCCGGCGTTGTCTCCATGTCGGTGCATGTGAGTGTGTATATGCGTCCGCATGTGCGTGGGCGGGCGGGGCGGGCTGCCGAGCGGGCACTTCCATTTGTATCACGAACAATAACAAAGCAGGGTGGCGTGGCATCAGATCAGGGACCATGTTCAAGCATTGTGTGTTTGCATGTACAGTTCTTGGCAGCTTCGGAGTGCATGTCAGGGTTTCAAGGTTCCAGCTTTATTCAATCTTCTGAAGCCGGTGCTTATTGTCTTTGATATCATACCATTGGTGGCAGGGAGACTCTTGAGGTCACCTGCATTGATGCTGCGTGCAATTGTGTAGCTATATTAGATGGCTATATTAAATGATATTCATGTCTGAACTATTTTACTTCCACTTCATCAATAGCTCTCGAATCACTATGGATCAACACCCAAGTGACTTAAAGACGTGTGTTTGCGTGTGTGCGCGTGTGCATGTGTTCGCAGCTGCTTCCTGAATGCACATGCACTCGGGTTAGCAAAGCTGGCAACACTGGACCCACAAAGACAGCTGCATTCACATTGGATTCTCTTCAGCAATCGTCAGGAGAAACTGAGATGCTCGAGCACCAGTAAACTCTAAGTACATTACATAGGTTGCTGATTCCAGGAACACTCCATGGTGCAACCGAATGCCTCATCGGCATGTGTGCATGTCGTCATGAACTGTGCTTTCAGTTTGGTTGTCATGCCTTCCAGAACATTGCAGGAGCTCAGCTTCTCGCAACCTTGGACAGCTCTGCAGTTTAATTCGTGAAATCACTTCAAGGCAATGAAAATGCAGTCGAATTTCGCTCCATGATGACTTTGATGGCAAAATCCAAGAATCCAGAGCCTACGTTTTGCCAGGCTAGGTCTGAAACAACCTGCCAGACATGGATGGGCGCCGCCTTTGTCACCACTGAAGATGTGATTGCCAATGTTGGCACCGCATACCTGGCTCAAAGCTCCCCGGCTTTGTAAGAACATTCCTAATCGTTCCAAGAAGTCCCGCGAAGCTGCTGATTACGAGAGGAATCCTGCCAGCTTCCAGCCTTGTGCGTGACGAAGGGCCATCGCCAAAGCTCACCTCCGACTTCGTCGAAGCCGCCTGGGTTCGCTGGCCACGACTACTCCTCTGACTCACGGGCCACACTACTACACTTGCTCACTTACTGTTGCACACATCTCCCAGGCAGGCAACGGATACATTTAAGACCCGTCGTTCTGGATTTGGAGTTCCATGCTTTTCGAGCACCGAGACTCCCCATTGGCGTGTCTTCGAGTTGTGGCCCTGCCCTTTGGCCTTCAAAGACCATTTCAAAGACCAGCCAAGCCACGAGTTGCCACGTGGTCCATGTCAATGTAAATGCCACCGTACTTCAGTGGTGCCTGTCCCGAGCCAGCCCTAAGAGGCTAAACCGGCTGCAACTATCTGCCTCAAGTCGCCAGAAATGAGACTTCAGGGCACAGACACCTGCCAGGGTTTTCGGCGCCAAGCCAAAGAAGAAACGACGCTTGTGCTTCACAGGATTGCCACCACCATCAATTGAAACTTTCCATTGTCATTGCGGGAGGACGCAGCGAACAAGCGAGAAGGCTGAGGCAGCTGTTTTCGGCTCCGACATCACACGTACCCCAAGCCCAAGCCCTTGTCCAACAGTCGCCAACGTCACCGTAATCACCGTATCTTGCCTGGGTTCCGGTTGTTCTCATGAAAGGTGTCCAGGTGCCGGATCACGCGGAGCGATTGGAAGGACTGCGCCTGCACCGATGTGCACCAGCCTCCCGCCTGCCCACCCGGAGCATTGCCTTTCAAAGTAGGAGCTAACCGGGCTACCGTGAAAGATGACTCCTGGGCTGGAAGCCCACTGAAGGACTGAAGGCCTCCAAGTATGCGTCCTGCATTCCGCGGCTTGAACTGCCTACTGAGCAGGATACGAAGCCGCACCATAGGAAGTTGAAATGTCCTTTCTTTCAATGCCACCGGCTGGGCGTGCAGATGTTCCGTTCTCCAGGATCATCTTCGAAAGAAGTGGGACCTCCTCTTCAGCATGGACGCTGTCTGAGCTAATGTGTGAACAACTCGGATTTCAGAAAGCCCCGTCCGTGTCAGTCCAGAACAAAATGCGGTAGTTGGGATTCTTGATTGCCTGCGCCATCATAAGCTTGGCTGGCACATCCGGTGAGGAAGCTGGCAGCAAATCGCAGAAGTCGCGACAGCCCTCTACACCCAAAAGAAGCAAGGATGCCGACCAAATGCTGCCGCCATTGAATCGCACATTCTAGATGCACCCTTACGGACATCAGGCGAGATCACACAACAGTGTTAAGCCAGTTTATATGCGTGTCTTCATGACACCGTTCCGCAGCTATGAGCCACATGATCAGATCGATCACAAGCAGCACCATGTTTAACGATTCTCGCCAAGCTGCAAATCCTTGAACGTGTCTAGCTCGAGTCTCAGAGAGAGGCGAACACAGCCAAATGAAGTGCAATATCTTCGGCACCTCAAGACTCAAGAGCATGCGGTGCATGTAGAAAACTGGTAAACCAGCTTCCAACTGAAAGAGTTTCAACTAGTGCCAGGCAGCTGGGCGCGCACATGACCTCGGAATCACCACATCGCCTCAGAAAGAGATCAGCTTATGCCTCGAGGACATCTTGAAACCAGCACGAGCTCCGCTTCCTAGTGTCTTTGTGCGTTCTGGCCGCTCTTGGGATTCAGCATGCCGTTCCTAAGCTGAGCACGGCCGGCAGGAAGTGAAGAGCAAGTCAGAACACCTCTGCTTCATAGCCTGGCTTCTTCGGGTGGCCTACACGGATAGCTCGCTGCACAAGTGTGGCCGTCGTGTCCTGGGGCCGGAGTTGCAAGCATAAATATTGCTGTGAGCGATTGCATGCGTAGGCTGCGGGCAATGATGGGTCGCCCAACCACATCGCTTGTCCAAGGCTTTTTGCACAACGGATTCGTCTTGTAGCCTGCTCAGCATTCTCACTCCCTCTCTCCCTCCCTCCCTCCCTCCCTCCCTCCCTCCCTCCCTCGTTCCCTCCCTCCCTCTTCTACTACAGGGCTTGAAGGCAGGGACAGCAGCAATCTCCCCCTCGCGCGAGAATCAGGTTGTATTTTTGTGTAAATGTGTTTTGTGCTTTGAGCTGAACTCTGCAGCCTTGACTGAAATCGAAAGCTTAAGTTCCACCCAAAGGCACAACCCTATGTGTACGGAGTCTGTATGTGTGTGTGCATATATATATATATATTTATTTATTTATTTATACATATATATATATATATGACAACAAGCGCTTTCATCCACATAGCATAGATCCCTGAAAGGCGGACTTTTCCAACTGCTTTCGCTTCGGTGGCGT